>UESW01004344.1:228941-293359 GCA_900491605.1 Calamus simplicifolius | reverse complement strand
GATTACCAAAAATAGAAACATTTTAAGCATTGAAGGGTCGACTCGCGAAAACAGAAGTGTCGGCTCGCGAAGTTGGGAGTCGACTCGAGGAAAATGGGGAGTCGACTCGAGAAGTGCTCAAAAAACATGGGTTTCTGTTGTTTGAGCGGAGTCGGCTCGCACAGACAGGAGTCGGCTCGCAAGAAGTCAGGGGTCGACTCTTGAAAACCAAGGGTCGACTCGAGAAAATCAGGCAATTTGGGGAGTCGACTCGGAAACCCTTGAGTCGGCTCGGGAGCGATACAAAAATCAGAAAAATGTTCTGATTGACTTTAAAACTTGTCCCAATTAAATTTAAAATAAAATTTGACTTGAATACATTAAATATGACGTTTATCATGGATTCAAGACATGTTTCAAGAATTCATCGATTGAATTATAATGTGTAAAAATTCCTTTTTGAAATCTTTTAAGCATAGAACTTGAAACTCCTTTTTCTAATAGATTCAAAACTCATTTGATATAACCATTGATAGTTCATTCCTTTCAATTTGAATAAGCTCAAGGTTTTTGATAAATAAACACATTGTTTTCTTTAAGGTACTCATGGCTTTTGGAAATCATCAAAATCAATAATGTTGGGCAATTATGTTTCAATAATTTCTCAACAGAATGTGTCAACCATATAATTGATTTTTGTTTACTTGATCTCAGAAAAATTAACTCATATGAATTAGAACTTCGAAACCATTTCGAATTCCAACTCAACCTTGCAAGGATTTAACAGTCAATTTAATCCATCAAGTAGCCATGGGATATAACCCTTTCTATCAAGGGAGATGAATCCTGTCTTGATCAAACACCACCTTCATGTGCTTCATATCATACCCAATCGACACCATATTTGCCACCCGTGGCTAGAGCGACGTTTGCATGTCGTCAAAGCATGATATTCCATACATAAGGTGCAATGAAGATCTCAAGTTAAAGGATCACTCGCACCACCGTCATCAAAGATCAACCATCGACACTATATAGAATATCCATATGGGATCTCTGTGTGGGTCATCTAATGTATCGTTACAAGAACAAACATCCATACACCATATCCAAGTATCTTCATACTTCAGCTTGGAAGATCAGCTGCACACCACAAGGGTGAAGATATGTAATGTGTGCTAGTCTCAACGACGTTCGACAGTGTCCAATCCTGTCTACGCATCGACTAGGGAAGTTTAAAGAATCGAACCATAATGTGCAATTTTGGATCTCACAATTTGTAATCTCTATTACAAATTTCATATGCACAGTTCGCATTCTTTGGACTTTATCTCACAGGAAAAATATATCTAATATATATATAAAATACCTGGATAGTTAAAGAAACCAATACATTTGATTTGCATTCATAAAGAAATGTGTACAAACTAGCATCTTATCCAATTGGATCTAGGGCACACACTAACAATCTCCCACTTGCACTAGAGCCAATCACCCATGTATCTAATACCAAGTGACTCAGCATGACTATCATGCTTCTGCTGCAGCAGGACTTTAGTGAACGGATCGGCAATATTGTCATTTACAAATACTAATTTAGTCATTTACAAATACTTGCATTTATATTCTTTCTTCTGCTTTTGTAGTCCGAGCAGAAGGGCAGAGATCCTTGTGAGTTTTGTCTATTCAGGGCGACACACACCAGGAAGGACGGTTCCTGGGTCGATACACGATCACGGGAGGTTGGGGTAAGAAATTAGCTTTATATTTTATTTGTTTAATTTCTAAAATTTTATTCAGCTTTATATATTGATTCATTTATCATTGATTTTATAATTCAAAGGCACGAGTCGAGGAGCTTCAGTCTCAGGCTTCGCAGGTCGACTCCACTGATGGGAGGCCGCCCATCGAACTCCCACCAAAGGAGAGTCGACGTGTTTTTTGGAGGCTGTTGGTGCCCAGTCGTGAGACCGTAGGGTCTATGGTTTGGGCACCAAAGCTTTTAGATATTTTCCCCATTAGGGCTCCAGTTCGCATGGTTCTGACGATATTCCTCCCGAGCAGTTAGACGATATCCGGATATCTATCATGGAGGAAGTTCGCCATGAGGTTCAAGAGGAGCTTGCAGAGATGAGAGAGCAGATGCGTCAGATGCAGGATTTAGTTCGTCTCATGTCGCAGGGTCCATTCCAGCCTCCGCAGCCTCCACAGCCACCTGCAGATACATGATGTATTTTTTTTCACTACTTGATGTATTTTTTTTATTTTTTCTATTTTGTATATAAAATTTTAAATAATTAATAAAATAAATATTTATCTATTTTTAAAAATTTGGTAATGATTGTTTTGGTCAATTGTTAGCAATTACATGTTTAGAAAGTTTAATTTATATTATTTTTTTTTTAAATAAATAAATTAATTTACTTAAAAATTAAAAATTAATTTAATTTATTTTTAAAAAAAAATTAATTATTAGCGGCACTATTTTTGTCATAATTAATTTAAAATAAAATTAAAAATTATTTTATTTTAATTTTTTTAAAATAAATTAATTAATTAGCTACGCAATTGCAACAAGATTTTTCGTCGCAAATATTTTTAAAAAATTTATTTTTAAAGTAGCGATGCATTAGTATGTGTCATATTGCGACGCATTTAGGGCGTCATAATTATTTAAAAAATTAAAATTATTTTATTTATTTTTTAAAAATAAATTAATTAATTAGTGATGCTATTTTTTATCGTAATTAATTTAAAAATATTAAAAATTATTTTATTTTATTTTTTTTAAAAATAAATAAATTAATTAGCGACGCAATTGCGATGAGATTTTTCATTGCAATATTTTTAAAAAAATTATTTTTAAAGTAGCGACGCATTTAGGCTGCGTCGCAATATTGCGACGTATTTAGGGGCGTCGCAATATATTACGACGCATTTAGGGCGTCGCAGAGAGTCGCTGTTTAGCGACGCAATTGCGATAAATTAAAATTGTTACGAACATTTTAGCAATGCCTTTATTGCGTCGCTAATGCATCGCTATAGCTTGTTTAGCGACGCATTTTAGCATTGCTATATTTTAATTTTCTTGTAGTGTTATATATATTCATCTTTATGATAATTTGCCTTGAGATAATAGAGGGTTACTAAATAGATTTTAGCCTTGATTCAATTATATGGTCGTTTGGTGATGTCATTTAAATGACATTAGATGAATGATTGGATGCTTGAATTATTTTGGCTAGAACTAGTACACAACATCCTAGCTCTTAAAAATTTTTGTTGACCTCAGATTGATTTTTATGATTACAAAATAATTAAGCAATTCTAAGCTTGATATATACAGGAAAGCTTTGCAAGTAAGTATCTTCGTGCAAAAATTGATTGGTAAGAGAATGCTTCATTCTATTTTGCCTTAGATAATTTTATTGGCTTGGGAGTTAACTGGTTAGCTAACTTGTTATTCCATTTAGCTAGCTGGCACGATATTCAGCTAACTGGTAAGTTATCTCTGTGAGTTGGCCGAACGGTTGCTTATTCTAGCTAGCTGGTTAGTTAGCTTGTTAGCTAGCTGGAGCTCTTTCAGATAGCTAAAGTGCTCGTCACTATTGTTGGCCGAACGTTCTCCAATTTTAGCTAGCTGATTAGCTAGCTTGGGATGCCTTGGAGCTAATTGGAATCCATTTTAGCTAGCTACCGTTGCCTGTTAACTTTCCTGGCCGATTGCTTTTATTTTTTAGCTAACTGATTAGCTAGCTGCTGGATCCTCTAGCTAGTTGGCGTATCTTGTTTAGCTAACTGCTTTGACTTGGAGCTAACTGCTGAGCTAACTATTTTTCACAGGTAATCTTCTGGCCGTGAGGTTTGAAAATTTAGCTAGCTGAAGAGCTAACTCCCTCTCTCTGGCCGTTTGAACACTTTTCTTAGTTAACTAGAGCGCTAGCTATCTTTTGGTTAGTTAGCTGGAGAGTTAGCTGCTTTATTCTGGCATTTGGCTGCCTTTTTGCTCAGTTAGCTAGTTAGCTAACTAGCTTGGACGATTTCTCTGTTATTTTTGAACTCAGCTAGCTAGTGAGCTAAGTGACTCTCCTTTAGTTAGCTATTGAGCTAACTCCTTTTCTCCTGTAACTCCTGCAGCCGTGAGCCTTCAAATTCTAGTTAGCTGGGGAGACAACTATCAAAGCATGAATTCTTCTATCTACCATTTGAATTGCCTGTTAGTTAGCTGAAGAGCTAACTATCTCTTGCCTAGTTAGCTGCTAAGCTAAACTAAGTGCCTTGCACTTTTTCTCCAGGCCTTTACTTTTGCTGTTAGTTAGCTGGGAAGCTAACTAGCAATCATTTTAGTTGCATAAGGAGCTGCCTTTGGATGCCTCTTTTTTCTGCCGTGGTCTCTCTTGTGAGCTAGCTGACTAGCTAGCTGGGGTTTCCTGCTTATCTCTTGGCCGAATGCATTCAAATTTTCAGCTACCTGGATTTATTTCCAGCCAACTGCCGCCTGAGTTCTTGAGTTTGCTTTTTCTCTCTTACTCTCTCTCTATTGCTATTTTGAGCTACATTTAACTTTTGATTTTTTGAATGGCTTTAAGATTCTTCCTTCCTCAAATGGAGATCTGCATTCAATGCTTAAGGGAAACATCTTACAACAGTTATATTTTCTTCCGTTTTTATTTCCATTTGTTCCTAATGTGTCTAACGAATATCTTTTTTGTTGGGTCATTATAAATAGCTATGATTAGAAGCACACCAGGATGATTTTGAAAAAGAGATTTTCAAGATGAAGAAATCCAAGAAAAGAGCATTTACTATATATTATTGAGAGGTTGATAAAGGAGTTGCTGTGCATTCAAGTTCATTCATTGCTCCAAAAAGTCATCCAGATCATTGAAGATTTTCAAAGCAATCAAGGCTTCAGCTACTTCGACCTCGTTCATTTATTGCTGAAATTACTGCTTCAAAAGTTGTAAAGTATACTCTAAATATTTGCTCATTATAGGAGCTTCTCTTTATCATTCCCCGATCATTTTGTAAAAGGGTTAGTGTTAACCATTGTTTATTGTTGGCTTCCTTGTGCCTTGAAACAAGAGGACTAGCCTGGTTTGGCTAGGGGCTTGGCTTTCTTGTGCCGTGAAACAAGAGGACTAACCTAGGTTTAGCTAGGGGTTTTTGGCTGCCTTGTGCCGTATAAACAAAAGGGCTAGCTGGGGAAGGCTAGAGGTTGTAATCGTTGTGATACGATTAGTGGAATTCCCAAAAGTTTTGGGGAGTGGATGTAGGTGCTGAGTTTGGCACCGAACCACTATAAACTTCTGTGTGTTTGTGGTTGTTTATCTTTCTATTGTTATTATTCTGTGCACCCCACTTCACCGCTGCAAATTAAAATTAGGGTTTAAGCACAAATATGCATAGTAATTAATTTTTAATAACGCAATTCACCCTCCTTTTGGGTTGCTACATCTGGGCAACATTTTTTGATTGTCTTATTTTAGGATAAAATATTTCCTAAATTTTCATCCTTTTCTTTTTAGAATCTAAATATATTTTGATAGTCTATTAATTATTTTATAGTATTTTTTGTAAGAATATAGGTACAATATTTTACAACTAATTAAAATTCTAGATAACTACAACAAACTGGATGGTTCTTCCCAATGCAAAAGTTCAAATAAAGAAATGGGCTTCAAAATGTGTAAGCATCTCACACCAAGGTAAGAAGTTGCAAAAGAAGGTAAAATAAAATATTACAGCAAAAAAATTGTCAATGAAAGGAATTTAGGGATGAAATATTGATCTCCATGGATCAAGCTTCACTGGTCTGCTTCTTTCCATGATTTATTTTTCATTAGTGAGAGCATTATGAATGTCATTTAGAGGCCAAACAAGGCCATAACTAAAGAAAGGGGAGGGGGAAAAAAATACAGGACAAGAAGACATGTTCTTGGTGGGATTATGATTGCAACTCTCCCTTAATCAATGTATATATGTCCATAAAATTATGTTTCAAGTCAATGCAAGAGAGTTTATTTTATCTTCAAAATTTCTTGAATTATTAATTGGTATTGAGAAATTGATTGCATTGCCATTAACTATGGGGATTGGATGTAAAATAATTGACTTCTTGATCAGCTAATTAAATTTTGTAATGTTGTTAGTTTTGTTTTGTTTTGTTTTTTTTTTTTTTGGTACATACGGATGATTACACCACTTTAGAGTGGGTCATACCTGATATATCAGAGTACAATAATTGAAAAAGGATCGGAGGGCAAGGGTCGCCCTATTTCTAACTCTAGATATCAGAATGTGAGGCCACCCTGGCAGCAATCCAGTCAGCTACTGCATTGGCTTCACGGTAGACATGACAAATCTGGGTGTTAGGAGCTTCCAAAATCATAGAGCGGATGTCGCACAGTAAGGGGATAGTCGGCATGTGGGAGCTGGGCTCCTGCCGTATCCAGCGAATGACAGTGATGGAATCGCCTTCAATGATAAGACTGCGGGCACCCAGGATCCAGCAGCATAGGAGATACCCGCCCATGCCGCATACAGTTCGGCCAGAGGCACCATGACATCAAGTAAACCAAACCCCCCTGCCGCCAGCATCATACCATCCGCATCACGAATAACAAAAGCCGATCCAGCACCTGCCACGAACACTTCCATCAAAGTTTATTTTGACAAACCCTGGAGGGGGCTCCCAGAAAATATAAACCGTACGCTGGTTCGCTGCCGCAGCAGTAGGGTAGACCCAGTGGCCAGGGTTTGCAGAATCAAGAAACCCGTGATGGAAAATATACTCAGTATAAAGGGAGACAGCCGCCAAAAAACCCTACAGGGGAAAGCCTCTCGTTCGAGAATAGAATCCGATTATGGGATAACCAGATCTGATAAGCTGTGTAAGCCCACAATGGATCTCGCTGATGGATACCCCTTCCCCTACCTTGCTTCAATAATCTCAAAAAAGAACTTCGGTGGGAACCAGAATCATACACCCAGGGACAGGCACCAGAGATCTGCCAAATCTGACTTGCCCTAGCACAGTAGAATATAGCATGATCTGTCGTTTCCGCCTCAATACCACACACTGGACATGTAGGCAGAATACTCATCCCTCTTCCGGATAGAAGGGAGCAGGTAGGAAGAATATCCCGAGTCAGCTTCCAGATAAAAAGTCTCACTCTAGGGTGAACAAGCAGATGCCAAACCCAATCCAAATCCACCGATTCCTGAGGGTATGGTCTGTAAATAGAGAGGAGGTCTCTCATGGGAGCACGAGACAAGCAAGATCTCTTCCATACCCTGGTATCAGTAATAGCACCCGGAAGGAGAGGAATAGAGAGAGTACGTCTGCAGAGCTCGTTCCCGAAAGAACTGGACAACCGAGAGGACGACCAACCAGAACAATCCAGGGAAATAAAATCACTGACTCGCATACCATCAAGAATATCAGAGCACACAAAAGTCAACCAGTGAGATAGGGGAAAGTCAGCAATCCACGTGTCCTGAGTGGCATCCACCGATGTTCCATCACCAATCATCCATGAGATACTATGCAGGATTGTCGGAGCATAACGACAGACCTCTTTTCAGAAAAAGGAATGCCCCCAGTTAGACTGAGAAGGAGTGGACGGGATCCAGCTACCATACTTGGCACGCATGAAGGAACTCTACAAACAATATGAATCGAGCACGAACCGAGATGCATGCCTAGCAGTCAATGCCTCTCTTCTACCAGACAGCGATTGGATCCCAAGCCCACCCTCGGCCGTTGGCAAGCAGACAGTGTCCCAAGCTACAAGATGAGCACCGTGGCCCTCCTGCATCGATGCCCAGAGAAAGTTCCGAAAGTATCTCTCAATCTTCCACAAATAGGCCAGGGGAATAGCAGTATTAGACAAGAGATAGCTAGGCATAGAAGATAACACAGAGCGGATAAGAGTAATCCGCGCCATCATAGAAAGCCCAGAAACCTGCCAGCCATCCAGGCGATCACGGATCCGCCTCACAAGAAAGCTAAAATCTGAACACCATGGCCATCTCCCGGTGATCAAAATCCCAGATAGGACATTCGATCAGATTGAGCAGGAATGCCCATAATACGAGAAATAGACCTCTTTAAAGTAGGGGGCATCCTCGGGCTGAAGCATATTAAAGATTTGCTATGATTAACTCTCTGACCCGATGCACGATAATAGGAGTGAAGAATGGTCGCAAAGGTGGTGGCATTATAGATAGAAGCCTTCCCCAAAGTAGACAGTCATCAGTGAAAAGTAATTGGGACAACGAAGGGCCAAGGGGGCCTGCAAAATATGGGATGAGAGCTGAAGTCCGCAGAGCCACAGAAAGATCCTGGGATAAAGCATCAGCAGAGAGGATGAAAAAAAATGGAGAAAGAGGACATCCCTGTCTCAGGCCCACCTCCAAGAACTCTGTCCGACCCGCATTAATAAGGAGAGAGAAAGATGTCCTTTGGATACACTCCATCACCCAATCAGCAAAAAGCTCATGGAAGCCAAACTTATGAAGCATTCGGCGCAGAAAATCCACATCAGTCTGTCATAAGCTCTCTCCATATCAAGCTTAATAGCCATGAGGCACTGACTTCTAGAAGCTCTCTGGAGGTCATGCATAAACTCCTGAGCAACAAGGAATTGTTCGTGATACTGCGCCCCCTAAGAAAAGCACCCTGCTCTTGAGAGATGAGACGAGGGATTACCAAAGCCATCCGGGCTACCAAAAGCCGAGCACAAATCTTATATAATATGGTGCACAGACTGATTGGCCAAAAATGCTGGGAGAGGAAGCGTTAGGACGTTTGGGCACCAGGATAACAAGAGTCCGCTTTCAGTCAGAAGGCATATGATTAGACTGAAACACAGTCTGGATAGCCAAGATGACATCCGGACCAACAATATCCCAATAATGATGAAAAAAATAAAGGAGGGCATCTATCAGGGCCAGGGGCCTTATCGGGGCCCAGGTCCCATAAAGCGAGGCGAATATCCTCCATAGAGAAGGGCCTGGTAAGAATATCATTCTCCACATCAGAAACCTTGCAGGAAGGCAGAACAGGAGGAACAGGACCCCATCCCCAGACAACTTGGTCCACTTAGACCGGAAGAAATTAAGAAACTTATCCCTGATCCCTGAGGGTCTTCCTCAAAATGCCCCTCGTCATCAACTAAATGCCTGATGCGGTTCGCCGACCTCCGACGTAAAGTTTCCTGATGAAAGAACCTCGTATTGCGATCCCCTTCTTTAATCCACTGAATACGAGACCTTTGCTGCTAATAAGTCTCCTGCTGCAACATAAGAGAATGGTGAATGGCCAAAGTAGATCTGAGGGTGGACAGATCCGAATCGAGAAGAAATCCCTCTTGATCCTCCTTGGTTTGCAATGAAGAGATAATAGACTATGCTGTTTAACTTGCCTCATAATGTCCCCGACCTCCCTCCTATACCAGCTAGAGAGCCTGCGGCTAGTAAGAAGCAGACGTCTAGAAAGTCTGTAAGTGGCAATCACCCTGACCGGCAACCCCCAAACCTGAGAAATGATGTGCCTTGCTGAAGAATAAAATGTCCAGAACTTCTCAAATTTGAACTGTCTAGACCGCTGAAGAGTCACATCGGTAGAAATGAGGATAGAATAATGATCAGAACCAATTCTGGACAAGTGAGTGATAGTAACAGAAGGAAAGAGATGCAGCCAATTGGAAGAAGCCAAGGCCCTGTCCAGTCGTTCCCAAACTCTAGCAGAACCCTGACGGTTATTGCACCAAGTAAACTGGGATCCAGCAAACCCCAAATCCAAAAGACCCGCCAAGGAAATGAAATCCCTGAACTCAACAATGTCCGAAGAGCCAACAAACTGTCTACCCCTCTCTTCTCCGAGGCCCCCACAATACAATTGAAATCACCTGCAATGAGAGAGGGAAAACCCTGGCCAAGAAGCGAGATGATCTCATCCCAAAGCACATGACGAGCTCTAAAATTAGTGCTGGCACCCCTGATAGAAGCTAAGGAGCAGAGGACCCTTCGAAATGACCAATGCCACCTGCTGGCCACAACCGTGGAAGGCATCCACTCTGACTTTATCGGTCTCCATAACACCAAAATACCTCTAGAGAGACCAACTAACTCCACTGCATAAGAGTCCCATAATCTAGAGATTGTCTCCAAAGCCGAGCCAGACTATCCCAGACAAACGAGTTTCCATCAGGATTCTGATATCAAAGGCATGAAGCTGTTGAAGCCTTCCAAAAGAGGACCGAAATGAGGGTTTCAGGGCCCCTCGCATGTTCCAACTAGAATCTTCATTTAGAGATTAGAGAGGGAGGGACCCCAGCAGTGTCCCCCGTCACCTGCTCATCAAGGTGATCATTAAGCAACAAGGGACTCTTAGATCCCTGACCACTACACTCATCCACCCGAGATGAATCCATAGGCTCGGCTAAACCATCCTTCTGAATGGCTCCCTTAAGAAGGGTGACCATCACCTCGTGGTTCGGTCCAACCAACTAAGCCGACTGGGGTAACCCTAATGCAGACCCGGTGCCAGATCATCTCTGCGGCGGGCCTTCTGTAGTCTCAGCCCGACAAGGCCTCCGTACTCCTAGGGAGAGCGATACCGAGAAAGTAAATAAACCATTCTCACTAGCTTTTCCTCTGAATGAGCCTTTCCCTTTTGCTTAGAAGCCTTGGACACAACCCGCTGCGACAAAGTCTCCACAGGCCGAGCCCTCTTCGATGGGCGATAAGCCATCACCACGAGACTGAGTGCAAGTAGTCCCCTTGCTCGACCCCCATACACAAAAGGGTTAAAGACTAAAGTCCCTGAGTTCTCAGATAGCACAAGGATAGAGACTAAAGAGGCAGTCTCAATTACCTGGGGACCCCCTTCCACACCTACCAGCACATAACCCACAGACGGCACGCATCACCCCTGGGCTAAACCGATGGAATCAGGGGGCCAGAGAAGGCAATCTCCACTGGAATATGTTTCACACTCAGCTTGGTTCAACATTAGACATCAATGGCAAGTCACCAGCATCAACCGGCATGCAGGATCTAAATCGGCACGCAGTCCCTTCCTTCACAGGACCAGTCTTCAGAGAAGAAAAGGACCCAGAGGAGCCACAGTAGAGGAGAAGGCACACACTCCGTTCACCCCCCGACCACCCTGCCTTTGTGCCACATTCTTAGGGAATTGCCAGTCATCTTTCAAAACAGGGGATGGAGGAGCTGCCTTACCCGGAACAGGGGACTTGAGGGAGTCTGACAGCTGCACATAAGGTGGCTTCCTCCTCCTCAATGCAGCCATCCATGTTCCGAACTGAAGGCCCGGAAAGGGAGAAGAGGAATCCGACACCGATCCGCGGTCTCCTGAGAAATGCAAGGATCCGCACGCACTGCAGATTTCATCAAGAAGCTCATAAACAAATGGCTGCCAGAATGAGATCCAGACCCTCTGATTCGAGCTCCCGGAGAGGCTTGCTCAGGTCGATGCGGATACAAACACGAGTAAGCCACCCCGTTTCCGATTCAAGGTCGAATCATTCGCGAACTGAAACTCCCCAGCCACTGAGAGGATGAGAGGATGTCATCGACCAGAACTCAATGGGAAGCAGTGGCAGTCGGACCTAGAGAAGAGCTTGAGGAGAGAGCTGTCCGACGGAATAAACTCGACTGCCACTGTGGCACAACAATGGGTTGGCTATTAACCACCCATGGTCTACCAAGGATAAGCTCCGTGGCATGAGCATCAACAAACCGGAACATGTAGTGTTGGTGCGCCAACGCTACAGCTTCGATTTCACTTGACACATCGGCATGATGAAATTCACGCACAGCACCTTGACGGATCTATCAAGCAACGCTGAGCTAGTTACTTGATTCTTTCACCTTCCAATCTCCTTTCAAGGATTGTACCAAAACTTGAATGATATCAAAAAAAAAAAGCCCCTCCACGAACGTTGCTTCACGACTTTTCGGCGTCCTTCGGGATATCAAGCCCCACCGAAGGCTGGGAAGATGTGCTCGCCATCACCGAGGCAAGGTGGAACGAAAGCAGCTGCAGCAGGCAGGAAAATCAAGGAAAACGAAAGCAGAATCCGATTCTTAAAACAGTCGCTCTCAGACGCTCACAGACGCTCGTTGTTAGTTTTGTTGGAAGCCTCGTCGAAACTGCGTACCGTCCGGGAATTCCTTGCAGTCGAAGTATGTGTTAATTTTTTTATTAGTCGTACGACTCAATGCCACGTCTTCGTGGTAGGATTTGTTATTTAAAAGATTCTGTCGTAATCATTCAGTCGAGGAGCCAAGTAATGACAGTGAGTAGATTTTGATTTTTTTTTTCACATGCAATAACAAATACACTTAGCTGAAATAGATCAGATTCCACCGAGTTTGAATATATATATATATTGGCTCCAGAGATACGGTTAAATCCTTCGACTCAGAGCTACGTAGGCGTAGCTTTTCAGAACAAGTGTGATTCATTAAAATATTTAATATTTTAAAAATTAAATTAAATAAATTAGTTTAAAATTTAAATTATAGATTAATTAATTCGATCAAATAAATCGATTTAATTGAATGGAATGATATTATAATTAATTTTTAATTTAATATAAAAAATAATATATAAATATTAATTTAAATAAAAATTAAGAATTTTTAAAAAATATTAATTTTATTTATCAATCAATGATCATTTGAGTATAGGATTTTTTTAATCACTTAAATATTTTTAATTCTTTTATTTATTAAAATTAAAAATTAAAATAAAATAATAATTTTTTAATTTTTATTGAGCCATATAAAATTAATTTTAATAATAAAATCGAACTGATTCAATTAATTTTGATTCGTTCGATTAGTACGATTGGATTTTCAAAACAGTGAAAATATCCCGATTGATCTAAGCGTCTCACCCTTTGTACTCAACATTACGTCATGCGTGAAGTCATCGTGAAGTCATCTCGCACGATTGATGGATCGTTGGAAAGACTTCTCGTGATCCATGTTACACGCTTCAAAGTCTACGACTCGATTCCTTTTTTTTTTTTTTTTCATAAAACTCTCTTTCATCGTGCAAATTTTAATTTATTTTATTAAGGAAGCAGTTGAAAATATCACATAATAAATTTGGCAGTTGACACAAATGGACATTGAGGGTTGCGCGTTCATGTTGATTGGGGATAGATACGTTTTGTTCCAAAACTAATCAAACAATGATAGAGTGCAACTCAAAGTGTTTTAACTCCAACTTGGATTAAGAGGTTTGATTTGAAGGATGTTAATATCGATCAGATATTAATTATAATACCAGATGATGATATTTAATCTTGAACCGGTGATCCAAACTAATTCATTATCTACTTTTTCCATCCACATTAGCCGTTTTTCAAACTTTATATAATTAATGATTTATTTTGTTGTTAACGTTAACTTTATATATAGGCCCTCTCATTTTTCAAAAATGAAATATTTACGCAACACGCGTTGTTACCATTGACTTCTTGCATATTATTTCTCAGATGGATCTCCCTCTCTTCTTTTGGCTGGATCCAAATTAGCTTCTCTCTTACGTCTTGTAGGTCTATAAATATAAATAACAGCCATTTTGGCCTGCTCATCATCCCCTACCCAGGCTTACCCTTGTTCTTTGTTATCCCTCAACCATCTTAAAGAGCTGGCTCCAAGCAATTATTTCTGTTCCTCTAATTAAGTCTCGCATGGCTAGTAGTAAAAGGTCTCTCACTGAAGCCTTGAATCTTCACAACATCTCTCTGCTGCAGACTTTCGGTAAAGTTTTGATCATCTTTTATTGCCTGATCTTAATTTTGATTGGTCTAAAAATTCCTTAGGCAACGAGAGGAACAATTTTTCTGTGTGAGGAGGACACTATATTTTGCCATGTTGCCAAATATTTTGCCAGTAAATTGTCAAAATATTTTGCAATATGAGTTGCTATTTCTGTGTTTCTTTAACTTAATATTAATTCTTTGGTTTTGCGTTAGTATGGTGAAATGAAATGGTGAATCTATCACCTTCTTGTTTTATAGGAGAAGGATCCATGCTTTCAAGCTTACATCGTATTACCACTGCTTTTTTTCTTCTGACAGGGGAAGGCAAGATGGTGAAAAAGAAGGTTACAGCTCCCAAGGGATAGCACCCCTAAACCTGAAGTATTTTCCACCTAGCTACGGTTCAGACGAAGTTATCTTCTCTTCACGCATGTCTTTCCTCCATTTCTATACGGTCTTCTTGATTTTATAATATTAACCCCCACTCTGTCTCAATTTGATCTTTCTTGATTTTATAGGAAAAAAGGAATCCTGCTCTCCTCATGTACATCAGCTTATTCTAGGCGTAGTGAATGTTTTTATGCATGCAGTTGGAGTCCTGATTTGTGTTCCTCCTCCCATCATATTTAGTGCAAATTAGACAGGAGAAATGCTACCAGTTCAAAGGGGGGTTATATGTCGGTGGGTGCCGCTGCCGCCACCGTTGCTGCCTTTCTCATCGTGAGCGTCAACAGCAAGCTCGCCACAGAGTCACCACCAATGGCGCTCGCTCGTTTGCCATCAGCATCATCATTGCCCTCCTTCGTTGGGCATCAAATGATCGAATTGCTTTCATCTTCACGCTGATGGTGGCCTTGCTATTTTTCATGATCTCCATCTACGCGCCTCATAGAACCACAAGAGCCATCGCGGCCAACTTCAGCATGCTCTCAGCTGCCACGGCCTTGTGCTTGCTCGTATCTCTGTATCTCCCTGCCGAGCTCCATTGGGTCTCATACCTCATGTTCGCCCTCATAATGGTATGCCTGCTCTTTGGAGAATCTAATTGTCCATCTTTGCTAGCTTGGATTCATGGCAGGATCAAAGATATGACGGCTCGCTGGCACGTTACTCCCACGGCTCCCAGTACTGATCAATATCCTTCCTCAGCGAAAGACTTGGAGGCAGGTCAAACGTGTATCAGTGGCTAAAATAACATGTATATTTGTTAAGATGATGTGTGCGCTCATCATGTGGATTTGTTGGTCATGTATATTTCTTAAGATAAACTATGATATGGTGTGGCTGTGATAAAGGACGGTTCTCTTTATCACAATATGTAATAAGATGGGTTTGTCATATGTAATAAAACTATATATGATTGCGTCTGTGATCATAATATATATATGGTTTTGTTTGTAACAAGATGCAGTTGGATTGGCAACCAGACTCGTCTATTGCATTTAAAAATGATAGGAGTTGCCAAGTCGGTAGTCGTAGGCTAGTTGAACTTTTGGTGTGCACATGCCCTGCAGCATTTTTCTTGAAAATAGCTGTAAGATTGATGGTTTAGCATTTAATATGATGAGTACTTGCTTCTAAATGGTAGTTTCATATATGGAGCAAACGAGCAAATATCCACCTTGTGAAAATAGCTCTGGTCCAAACTAGCTATAGGAGCATCTCCCATGTTTTATAATTGGAACTCTCATCCAATATTTAGATATAAAGGGTTCTGAGCTCGAAGTCATTGTGCATTCGCACAATGGACACAACATACAAAAAGGTTACTATGCTGTTCCAACAAAAATACTAGCTGCTATTAGAGCATTAATTACGCATCAAATTATAATGATCGATAGAGGACATGTGGTGATGACAGAGAGAAGAAGGGGACCTAGAGAGAGTAACCATGTTATTCGCTAGATTATGTGGTAGTTGGGCCAATTGCTAGCTACAAGTCCAATTAAAAAACCACGGCCTAGTTATCTTTTGTTTCTCACGGGCCGGCTTGCCCGCCCGAGACAACAATCTATTAAAGTTTTAGACCCCTCGGGCCGGGCTAAGTCTAAAAAATAAACCCATTTAATGAGCAAGCAATAAAGCTAGGCCTAAATATTTTCTGATTATTTTTTTTTCATTTATGTTTGATATATTTATATTTAACTGAAATTATTACTCACGAAAAATACTCTAAAATATTTTTTAAATTCTTTTAAGATATTTTAATATTTATATGGCTGAACGTTAGGCCTAGGTTGGCAAATTTTAGTGAAGGTTAGGCCTAGTCAATTATTTTTTATCATCTTTCTATTGGATCTCCATAATTTCACCATATCATGTGCATCATAATAGTTTATTCTCGCTAACTTCACTAGCCATTTTAATGAAATGATGAATGAATTACCTGCCTGACTCAAGACCCTAGAAATAGACCTTTTCTTGTAATCAAAGGGGCTGTAACTTTAGGGTATCAGAGTCTTTTCTTGAAATGGACTGGCTGTGACTCTTGAGCAATAAGATGGTCCTTATTTCAACGTTAAATATGTCCTACTTTCATGAGATCGCTTGGTGGACAATGAGCTGGGCATTTCAGGAAGTGCAATGCAAAAGATGCCAAAATCAAAACCATGGTACGTTTCAATATTTACTTGTTGGGTTGAAGCCGATGAATTCCAAGCATCATCATGTGCTAGGTCTATTTTAGGTTTGATGAAGGGATGCAAAGGACAATCAAGTCAAGATCATCTTATTTAGCTATAGTTTTCCAACCTCCTCTTAGTCCTAAGTAAGATAAGGATATTTTTTGTTTCATTTTTTTCGAATGGAAGCCCATTGCAGGCCATTACTTGCCTCAAAAAATATTATTTAAAATGATAATTATTTTGAAAGTTTTGCTACATGACTTCTTAAAGTTTATATTGGATAATTTTTAGATAATTTTTAACCATTTTTTGTAGAATGAATGTCCCTTATTTTTCTTCAATGTAAAGTTGAGTGTCCACGGCAAAGGCATCGTCATTCGGACAAAATTTGAGAGTTAACCCTCTTTCCATCCTCCTCCTTTTTTATCTTTAATTTGAGAGTTGACCCTTTTTCCTTCCGCTTTCTCTTTCTATCCTTCAAGGAGCTTACAACGCTCAGATTCGGCACATCTGTTGGGAAGTCAACTCAGCAGCAGACTGGATTACCGTCTATATGATCCATCACTCTGATTTTTGAAGCTGGAAGTAGGAAGACCCATGTCCTCTTATTGTTACCCAAATTTTGTATTCAGATATATCAGGTTCAACTCGTTCCTTGATTGATGTGATCACTTGCCTATACCTATATATATATATATATATAGCAAAAGCCTTTTATCTCCCTTGTCATGTCCTTCGCTTCACCACTGAAAAATAGTGCTATTTTCTCTCGCAACTTCAGTTAGCCATGTTTCATCTTCAAATCCTCCGGCAAATAAAATTCTGCAACATTGGGCCCAAATTACAACTATAGGTTTTGCACTTGCCAATGAGTAAATAGTTTTTAAAGCCTGCTTAAATCTTAATGGGGCATTTTAACTGATTTTATTTTTTTTTGACATAGCATCTCTATTGATTTTCCTCTATTATATTCTAATTAGATTGGAAAACGATCTTCTCCTTTAATAAACTGGAACACAGAACAAGCCATGCATGTAATAGGACGTAGTGTCAATGGAAGTCGTGAAAACAGGGAGGTTTGGATACCCGTAACCACATCTAGATGACCGGCCATGACTCGGCCGTCGATCCAAGTCCATGGTGACTTGATGAAACCATTCAAGTTGTCTTGCATTAATACGACACCGACTTTTATGGCCGTTAGTATTTTTAAGGTGATGACTGAGTACTCTAGACAACAAACGCTTTTGATTTTAATAAAATTTGATAGAAGAAGTTCTTTCCCTATTATTTTTTTTTTTAAAAAAGAAAGAAGACCAACTCCAAATCTAAAGATGTTACATCAATTATACATCAATTAGGAGCTATAAATTCTTCTGACCTTAATGAAATTTCATGGAGCTAGTTTTTTTTTTTTTTTTTCCCTCAACTATTTTCTTTAAAAAAATAGAACAAGATAATGACGACTGGCTCTAGGTCTATAGGTGTCACATTAACTATAGATCAACTAGAACTGGAATTGTTCTTAACCAAACGTTGTCCTATCAAATATTAACTATAGAAGCCACATTCGACTATAGATCGATGATGTTCGTTTGTTGGGCCATGCTTACTGGTCATGCTCAACCCAGTGAAAAATGGTTTTGTACATCATACAATTGTTTTTGAAACAAAATTAATGTAAAAGAATTTGAAATTGAAATATTAATATTTTACTTAAAGAGGTACAAGTGATGTTTGTTTGTTTTATTTTCAACCAAATGTGATACCGACTTTGTGACGGATGATAAGGCAGTTATTACCCGTCTAAACCACCATTACATTGATCATACCATTCTAAACATGGAGACCGATTCCAGGTCCATGTACGTATGTTTCTTACGAGAGTTCCTTGTTTTTAAATTGCAATTTGTATTCCATGGCACTCATGGGCCATCGGATATGTGGTGGTCCTCAGCAAGAACTCCACATTTAGGAGTCATCCAGGATGATAATTTTTTTTTTTTTTCTATCTTCATGAAACCATCCTAAATGTAATAGGAACAAAAAAAATCTTTCTTCATTAGAATGAGGATAGAAAAAAAATTTTACTTTATAAATCAAGATGGGACAAAGATTGGAGGATACTCCCTACTTAATGAAATCCTTAATTATATGTTGTGTTAGTTAATATTATTATATTATTTTAATAACCTAAATATAGCTCTATATATAATCCTAAAATATCTTAAAATTACATGCATTTATATTCTTTATATTTATTATGATTTTTAATTGAATGTATTTATTTATTTTAAAGTAGCCATGATGACAAACTTATATTATTAGGCACTTTGAGAGTGTAATTTAATATTTTTATGATACAATTCATAAAATTTTTAATTATGTAAATTTATTTGTATATATTTTATTTGTTATATGAAATTTAATATTCATTTTTATTTTTAAAGTATAACGAATAAGAATTAAATTAAAAAAATAAATATTTCAATGATAAAAATGTGCCTCTAAAGATTGCTCCATTGAGAGCAATTGCAATCTATGATGACGATGACTCGGTCACCAGTCCAAAGTTCACGGCAGAGTGATGTTAAATTTGTTTATTTTATTTTTTTTTTCTAACCCAAGTTGCGGTGACTTAATGAAAACATCCGATCGAGTTGTGTCTGCAATGTTATACCGACTTCCGTGACATCTGGTATATAAAGACGCTTCTTATCCGTTTAAATATCCATGATTACACCATTCTGAAAAATGTGAAAAATAAAACTATCCTTATATTAAAATAAATACCTTAGATGACGACTGACTATAGGTCCATCCAGGTTTCTTTCTCATCAGTGCTCCTTAATTTGTGTACTCAGTGACATCCATGGGCAATGGAATATTATACGGTGGTCCTCCAGAAGAGTTAACACGGCTTTAGAAGTTGTCAAATTTTTTCAAAGTCATACGAGTTAACTTCTCGTTAAATGGCTATAAATGTTTTATACTTGACAAAGTCATACGATGGCTAGCCCTCTCAAAATCGAAATGATAGAAATCCGGCATTTTTTCTCGAAGATATTATTACTCTACGGGCCCATTACATAGACAGGACGTAGATGGTTCCATAAAGGTCGGGTAGGCCGAGCGTAGCCACCGCGTCATCGAGTCAATCCACCCCCCGCTCCTACGCTATATTAAGCGAAGAAGGCAAGCCATTAGAAACCCAAAGAGGAAGAGCAATAGGTATTTAAATTAATTATGGAGTCGAGAAGAAGAGCGTTTGTTCTTTCTATGACAATCATTAGAGGACTATCTGCAGAGATAATGAAGAGTGGGCTAACGGTGCTGATGTTGATGCTGCTTCTCTTAACAGCTGCAGCTGTGGCATCAAATATCACGCAGCCAAGCGAGGTTGCCGATCAAAGTGCGGCGGCGTTGATATCCCCTATCCTTTCGGCATCGATCCCAATTGCTCTCTTCCTGATTTTGAACTTAGCTGCAACGACACTGGTAATGGAGTCTACAAACCTTTCCTTGGTAACATCGAATTCATCAACATATCATTGTCATCAGGCCAAGCTCACATCTATAATCGCATATCGTGGACATGCTACGACAGCACGTCCAACCATACGTTACAGAACGACTGGTGGATGAACTTGGCCGGTACACCGTACAGGTTCTCCGAAACAAGAAACAAGTTCGTCACCGTCGGCTGTGAGACCCTTGCCTACATCGGGGTTGCTGGAAACAATAGCTACGCGTTGACTGGGTGCGTGTCGGTGTGCCAAGATAACAAAAGTCTTTCAAACGGATCATGCTCTGGCATGGGTTGCTGCAAGACCTCCATCCCAAAGGAGATGACCTATTACGAAGTCTCCTTCGACGACAATTTCAACGACTCCGATGTCTGGCAGTTCAGTCGTTGCAGCTATGCTGTTTTGCTCGAGGAATTCTCGTTCAATTTCAGTACGTCTTATGTCACTTCCGACGAGTTTATGCGCACGACCGGAGGGCAGGTGCCTCTGGTGCTGGACTGGGCAATCGGTATCGAGGCGTGCGATGCAGCTCGTCGCAACTCCACGGCCTATGCTTGCGTCAGCGAGAACAGTGACTGCGTTGACTCCCCCAATGGCCCTGGATATTTCTGCAACTGCTTAAGAGGCTACCAGGGAAATCCCTATGTTCACGGTGGATGCCAAGGTAATTGAGAGCTCTTTATTTCTATTTCTCAAGCACTGATCAATTAATATCCCTTTTTTAGAAAAACTCATTAATTGTTTGCTCCGTTCTCTTGGTGTACGTGAATTATGGGGATGGCAGACATCGACGAGTGCCATGCTGATCCATCACCATGCATTGCGTCTGCGATTTGCAATAACACGCCAGGGAATTTTACATGTTCATGCCCACCCGGCACGCATGGCAACGCTAATGAAGGTGAAACTTGCTACCAAAACCAGAAACTTGCCCTGTCCGTGAAGCTGGTCACAGGTAATTAATCCCTCTCCTCCATTAGGAAACAACAGCGATGGTACTCAATAATTTTCTTCTGCGCTTTGAATTTTTTTTTTTTTTTTGTGTTTTTCCTTTCTCTCCGCCCTTCGGTGAGGTTTTTGTGATGCATCTTTATTTTGTTCAACCTACGTGTGGTTCCCTGTAAAGTTGTAAACGTTTCTCCCACTTAACAAGCCACATGGGTACTATTATTTGACTAAAAAAGTAACATGGCTTTTTAAACTTCGATAGAAAACATGCTATATTTTTTTAAATGAAATGATGATGCGTGTCCTGCTGGTTCCTAAGAAATCCTATCAAAGTTTTATTATAAAAGCTAATTGCATCTTAAGGATTAAACTTCTCTACTTGGATATTCATATTTGCTTGCCCTCATTATCTCCTCTCAAGATGTGTACAGTTATAAAAATCAATAAACACGTAGCACTTCTTTGATCCTTCAACTTCTACTTGACATTTTTTTATGCCTTTTCCCTTTTTTATGCTTTTTCTTTTTTCAACAATCCAGCATCTTATAATTTGTCTCCTTTTGCATTTGCAGGCATTAGCATCAGCTTAGTCCTTGTATTGTCTTTTAGCTTTTGTGTTTACATTGTACATGGTAGAAGAAAGCTTGAAAAAATCAAAGAAGCATATTTTCAGCAAAATGGGGGCTGGTTATTACTTGATGAGATCAAATCAAGACAAGGTCTTGCTTTCAAGATATTTACAAAGGAGGAATTAGATGAAGCGACAAATAAATTTGACAAGAGTCGAATCCTTGGGGGTGGTGGCCAAGGAATTGTTTATAAAGGAATTTTGAAAGACAACTGCATAGTCGCGATAAAAAAGTCAAAGATAATTGATGAGCGCCAAAGAAAGAATTTGGAAAGGAGATGATCATTCTTTCACAGATCAACCATATAAATGTGGTCAAGCTCTTGGGATGCTGTCTGGAGGTTGAAGTTCCCATGCTAGTTTATGAATATATCCCTAATGGAACGTTGTTTCAGTTAGTCCATGAAAATAACCATAAATTTCTCATTTCTTTGGATGTGCGTCTAAAGATTGCTTCAGAATCTGCAGAAGCGCTTGCATATTTACATTCTTCAGCTTCCCCTCCAATCCTTCATGGAGATGTGAAGACTTCGAATATACTTGTAGCTGACAATTACATAGCAAAGGTGTCGGATTTTGGAGCTTCAATTCTATTTCCTATGGATGGAAATCAGTTTGCTACCCTAGCTCAATGGACTTGGGGCTACTTAGACCCTGAATCCATAGAAACACACCAACTAACAGATAAAAGTGATGTTTATAGTTTTGGTGTCGTACTTCTGGAGCTCCTTACTGGCAAGAAGGCACTTTATTTTGATGGATCTGAAAAAGATAAAAGCCTTGCATGGACTTTTATAACTGCCATGAAAGAGAATCGTCTTCTAGAACTTTTGGAGAGCCAAATTAAGAATGAAGATGATATAGAAGTGATAGAAGAAGTTGCTGAACTAGCAAGGCAATGCCTCAATGCGAGAGGAGATGAAAGGCCTACGATGAAAGAAGTGGCAGAGGAGCTAAATAGGTTAAGAAAATTCAAACAGCATCCATGGGTACAGCATAATACGGAAGAGATTGAGAGTTTGCTCGGTGAACCATCAAGCTATCAAGAAAATAATACCAGTAAGTATTACGGTTTAGACAAGAAAGCAGCTCTAGATATAGAATCTGGAAGATGATCATATTGTATTCGAACCTTTCAATGTTCCACCCCACATATTGTCGCCTAATTGTTGTTTGGGTGAGGATGTGGATTGGTGTACACCATGCAATGCTTGTTCTTATTGTTATTATTATTATCTT
Organism: Calamus simplicifolius; assembly: GCA_900491605.1. NCBI lineage: Eukaryota > Viridiplantae > Streptophyta > Magnoliopsida > Arecales > Arecaceae > Calamus > Calamus simplicifolius. Next base: position 270,609 of record UESW01004344.1, on the reverse strand, counting down.
GTAAACTATGCTTATCTCACTCTAAAATTGTATTTAAACTAAGGTTAGCTCTCGAGGCCTACGCATGACTTCATTTTCTTTTCTACTCTTTATTAATTAGAAAATCAAATCTAAGCGATAATGCTATCTTTTGAAAAATTCCTGATGTAGCGAGACCCATTTGTACAAGGGGAAAAGAGAAAGAAAAAAAACTTACGGGGCTTATTGATTCATTGAAAAAAACTTACGAGGCTTGTTGATTCATTGTGGTCATGCAACATGCGGTTAGCCGTGATCACGAAACTGGGCTCTCAAAATTAACTCTCCCAACTTTAAAAGTCTATTTGACATGCATAGTTGCACCCTATTTGCTATATTAGATATATGCTAGCCTTAATGCTTATATTTTTTAGCAAGACTATGGAGAAAGCATTCAATTCTTTTGGGATAAACAAAAGAGGGAAAAAAAATAGATCATCGATCAGCCATATATATAATTGAACAGGAACTTAAAGTTAGAATTATTTTTAATTTGAAGCCATAATTGTAATTATTAAATATGTATGATCATCATTAACAAGTCAAAATTAATGTGTTCTAATTTAAAATAAAGTTTGTGACTTAAGGCATGAATGTGATGATATTATTGTATGGATGCCATAAGTGAAAGTTCTAATTTGATGAGGGGCCAAATTAGAAATAGCAAATTAATAACCGTCTTATCATAAAAGGGGTTATGGTTTTCGATTTGCAGTGTGAACAATGGTTTTTGTTTTACGGTATGAATAATTTTTCTTTGTTTGTATCCCCATCAACAAGCAATAAGGAACGAAGTGTAAACTGCAAATTTGAAAGGCCATGATCATTCAAGAAATCGATATACTTCTGTTATTCTTTTATTCATTTGAGTATGAATTTCGGTACGCTTTCGCTATTCTCCTATTTATTTGATTTGAATTTCTCTGAATTCAATAGGGCATAATTTTTGGTTTCATCAACAATTGATATCATTCATATATATACATATGTCCTCTTTGGTTTTATTTAGCAACCATGAGGTAAACATTCATTGGTTTATTTTGAATTCTATTTTGGTGCCAAATGACCATCCAAGCCTATAGATCATTTGGACCGCATTTGCCGCATCAAAGAATCCACCCTTAACAGGAGCATACAAGAATGCATCCACCAAGTCATGATCAAACTGTATCATTCCCTTTCTCCTTAATTCAGTCCATAGTATCAACACACTAAAATATTTCTCTGCTGAAACATATCCATTGATGAGTGAGAGGTCTGTCTGGTTATTGGGCTCAAACCTCAGGAATAACATTCTTCGGTAGGTTCTCCGAGCATCCTCAAACCGCCCTACCTTACAGAAGGCATGAATTATATATGGAGTTCCAATCATGGGTTGCAATCTCAATTCTTGGGTCCTCAACCACCGAGTCCAAGAAGGCAGCCATGAGCTCAGGCCGATCGCTCTCCATCAAGCCTGTCATTATAGTGAGATAGCTCATCTTCAATTCAGGCAGCCTCGCCTCCCTCATGCCCCTAAAAAGAGAAAATGCTGACTGGAAATCTTGAGCCGACATGGAGGCATCAATGAGGGCATCATAGCTACTAGCATACAGTTGGAGCCCAGAAGAACTGATCTCAATCACCAACTGATCTGCGTCTGCTGTCCTTTGCTCTTTGCAGTAAGCTTTCAAGATTGAGGAGTACACACCAAGCCCCACTGAAGCTCCCCGGGCATTCATTTCATCGAGAACGTTGTGCGCCTTATCCAACAGACCCAGTCCAACACAGGCATTGATAATGCCAAATCCAACCAAGCTATCTACTCCAACCGACTGCTGAGATGATTCCAATTCCTGAGCTTCAATGATCAAAGAAGACAAATCTTTTATCCTCCCATTATCAACAAAACCCTTCACAACATCCACATAAGTTTCTTCATCCAGAAAGTTTGAATTTTTATCTTCCCTTTCCTTCAAAGCACGTAAAATAACCATAGAAACCGATTGAAAACTGTTGGATTTCATGTACCCACTTATCAAATTCTTGAAAAATACCATCATGTTCAAAACCCCCAGTGCATCCGTCAATTTATCCAACTCGGAGATCCTGCTGTCAAGGCCCTTCCATGCGTACAAGTAAGCCAGCGACCCGAAACTCTGCAAGTCCGGCGACAAGCCCAAAGCCGATATGGTCTCGAGAACCCTCTCGGCATCAGAAACCGATCCCAGATCACGGTAGCACCCATCCAGGACCGCATTACAGGCTCCGATGTTGGGCCTCATAACTTCGATCTTCTCACCCAAAGCAAGGCCGCAATTTTCTTCAAAAACCCTCAAGAACGCAGCGAATCCACCATTCCTGCTCGTTATCCGGATCAGGGACGGCCCCCAGACGAAAAGAGGCAGGAAAAATTGGTTTTTGAACATGGTTCTGAATTCTGATCAGGGCCAGGGCAGGGGCGGGGGTGCCAGCGGAGTCCAAGGCGCGGAAGACGATCTCGAGGGTGTCAAAAGAGAGGACTTTGGGGTTCCTCTCGGCAGAGGCGAGGGCACGCTTGAGGTTATGGCTGTCGGGGAGGGAGGAGAGGTGGGAGAGGAGGGAGTTGGCGAGGGAGGGGCTGGGGAGGAGGGAGCGGGCGGTCAGGGCCTTGAAGGAGCTCCATGCGCGGTCGGTGTGGCTGGATTGGAGGGAAGAGTAGAGGCCGCTCCTTCTCCTCCTCCCTGAGCAGCGGCACGGCCGGCCCCTCAGCCATCCGAACCCTATCGGATGCCGGTTGGAGCTGCCACCCATGGCCGAAGCTTGGCGAGCCAGCAGGCATGCCATCGGACCCGAGCCAAATATGGGAGCTGCTCATAACCGGGGAGGATCATCCGACTACCCTTTCCCACATGCACCAAATGCTTGTCGGCACCGCCCTCTCACCCCTCTCTCTCTCTCTAAATCAATCTTTAAATTAAAATAAAAAATAAAAAAAAGATAAAAGATTATCTTGGATCAGCCTATTGTAGGAAAAACAAATGGAACCCTAATCCCACGTGGTTATGGAGTCTCCACAAACGAAACCCTAATCTCATATGATGATGAAGTCTTGCAACCTATAATCCCGCATGGTGGTGGAGTCTTCGCAAATGGAACCCTAATTTAGCGTCGAACGAAATGAATCTCATGAGGGAATGAAATCGTGGTTAGGAGAACAAAATTTGAGTTTGGATATCGAGGGTTTTTTTTAGGAAAAGAAGGAAAGTGAATTAGGAGGTGAAAAAAAAAGATAAATTTTAAGTTTTATATTAGACTACGTCTTAATTAAAATATAGTCTTTTTATATTATAAGATAATATAAGGCTACGTCTTAATTAAAAATATAGTTTTTTTATATTATAAGATAAATATGACTACATATTAATTAAAAATATAGTCTTTTTATATTATAAAAATATAATACTATATTTTTAATTTATAAAAAATTATGAAAACATAGTCTTTTTTCTGAAACCTACTGTAGTCTATTTAACTTTTGTAGTAGTGCATCCATGCGACTCACCTGGGCTCAGCTCGCTTGGGAATCAAACCCTGGATCCTGGTTTCATAAAGCAATGCCTTGTCCATGGGCCCAAATCATCTTTTCTGATATAAAGATGGCTTTGAAATTGATAAGCTTTATTTTTTATATGGGTTGGAACCAACTTATATAAAGGTAGAATACAACCAAAAATGACATATCATTATTTTTTTATGCTGAATAATTAAAAGTTTAATCAAATTCAAATTAATGGTACTTTTATGCGTAATAAATTTATCTATCATTCTCAATTGAACTAATTGAAACAAGATATCACCAAAGTGACCTCCCTTGTATAGATGATTCATGAAGGATGTTGGATGTTGTGTATGTGTATATTCATGTGGATATTAGTCAGTCCAAAGAAGGTTAATGCTTTGCCGAACTACACACTTATGATTGTAAATACATAACAATTATAAGGATTTACATGTGATTAATAAATAGATCCAAAGATAGATTTATTATTTGATATGCATTATTGTTAGTGTTTGATCATTACAACAAGAGTACCACTAGCGGTTAATATTACTATCCAAAGACTTGATATTAATATTGCACTAGGTATCTTGAGATGGGATTTACCATTATTTAAGTTTATTGATATTTGGTATTAAGTATTTATATGAGCCTATTATTTATGTATTGCTTTTGTTCTCTTTTTAGCTAATGTTGCTACTATTTTTGTTAACCTCAATTCAGTGCCGATCCTTAATGGCACTATCTTTAAGAAATAAAAAAGAAACATTCTCATGGCTCTTGGCTACATGGATCTGAACCTTGCACTAAGGATTGAGCAACCCACTCCTCCTACAGTATCTAGTACCTCTAATAAGAGGATCAAATATGAGAAGTGGGATTGCTTTAACCGCACGAGTCTTATAATCATCAAGCACGACATATCTGAAGCTTTTAGGGGTGTGGTATCTGAAGGAATTACCAGTGCCAAGAATTTTCTTATTGAGATTGAGAAACGCTTTGCTAAAAACGATAAGGCAGAAATAAGCACAATCTTAAAAAACTTGATTTCTATGAAGTATATGGATAAAGGAAACTTATGGGAGTACATTATGAAAATATCTCATCTTGCTTCAAAGCTAAAGGCACTAAAGCTTGAAAGTTAGAGGACTTGCTTATGCACTTGGTACTGATATCTCTTCCTAACTAGTTTAGTCAATTTAAGGTCAATTACAACTGCCAGAAGGAGAAATAGACTCTTAACGAGCTCATTTTATACTGTGTGCAAAAGGAAAAGAGATTGAAGCAAGGGAAGAGTGGAAGTGCTTACTTGGAAAGCACTTATAAGGAAAAGGGCAAGGATAAAGGCAATAAAAGAAAGAATGAGGCTACTAAGAATCCAACAAAGAAGAAACAAAATAAGGATGAGGATAGTTATTTCTTCTGCAATAGGCCTGGACATATGAAGAAGGAATGTTTCAAGTATCCTGCATGGAATAAAAAAAGGTACATTTCATAATTGGTCTGCTCTGAAGTGAATATAGCTTTAGTACCTAGAAACACTTGGTGGTTAGATTTTGGTGCTACTGCTAATATTAGTATTTCAATATAGGGTTGCCTGAGCTACCAAAGACCAACTGATGCTAAAAAATGCATTTATGTGGAAGGTGATAAATCGATAGATATGGAAGCAATTGAGCATTTTAGATTATTATTAAATTATGGTTACTATTTGGATTTGAAAGATACTTTTGTAGTACCATCATTTAAATGAAATTTAGTTTCTATTTCAACTTTGAACAAATTGGGATATTAATGTTCATTTGGAAATAGTTAGTTTAGTCTTTCTTTAAATTCAAATATTGTTGGAACTAGTTCTCTTATGATGTATGACAATATATCTTTTCTTGATACTATTATTTTTTATAATAAAATCCTGAATATGGAATCACGAGGTATTAAGCGTAAAATTTGTAATGAAAATTTCAGAATATTATGGCATAAGCGCTTAGGTCAAATCTCTAGAAATAGAGTTGAATAACTTGTGTCGAATTTTTTTTTGGATTTCCTCAATTTTATAGACTTCAATGTCTGTGTTGATTACATTAAGAGCAAACATACCAAAACAAAGAAACTAGATGCATATAGAACTACAGAGTCTTAGAGTTGATACACAGGGACAATTATGAACCATTTTCTACACCTTCTTGGAATGGTCAATAATATTTTGCATCATTCATAGATGATTATTCTAGATATGCATACATATTTCTTATCATGAAAAATCCTAAGTTTTAGATGTATTCAAATACTTTAAAGTTGAAGTTGACCTTCAACTCAACAAAAGGATTAAAGGAGTTAGATCTGACCGCAGTGGTGAATACTACGGCAGATATAATGGTTCAGAAGAACAACGTCAGGAACCTTTTGCTAAATACCTAGAGGAATGCAAGATTGTTCTATAATACACCATGCCAGGGTCACTTAGCATGAATGGTCTAGCTAAAAGATAAAATCACACTCTTAAAAATATGGTAAGGAGTATGATTAATCATTCAACCTTACCAGAGTCACTATAGGGAGAAGCACTAAAGACAACAACCTACATTCTAAATAGAATACTAACTAAAGCAACTATCAATAGAGGTAGGCACTGGGCCATGCTGCCCATGGGCCGGCACGGCATGGCCCATTGTGCTGGCCCGCCATGCCGGCCCACCGGGCTAGCACGGCCCATCAGGGCCTGATAATTTTTTAAAAAATATTTGTTGACCCAATTATTGATTTTGATGATTAATAAAAGACATGAGTATATTCATTTTGTTACTAATAAATTTAACAAGTGTTTCAGGGCTTAAAAATCTTTGATCAATCAAAAGGCATAAAGAAACGTGTTTTGAATCAAATGCCAAAGTAAGTTTCAAAATTCAGAGCCTGGAGTCGACACCTAGAAGGTCTGGAGCCGACCCCATGGCCAATCAAATGTCTTTCTGATTTTTGGCACGGTCTGGAGTCGACACCCAGAGTTTCGGAGCCGACACCCAGAGTTTCGGAGTGACACTTACAGTGTCTGGAGCCGACTCCAATGCGAGAACAGAACGTGTTTTTGGACTTCTCTGGAGCCGACACTTACAGTTTTTCGGAGCCGACTCCCGAATGCGGCGAGCCGACACTCAACTTTTTCGGAGCCGACTCCTCAACGAACTTTTACTTTCTATTTTTGGATACCCGACTTGGAGCCGACACCTGAAAAGTTGGAGCCGACTCCAACCTGTCAGGAACGGATTTTCAAAATGTCAGATCAGCTCAAACGGTAATATTTTCTTTACCTAACTTCTAACGGCTATATTTTGTATGGACAAATCCAGGTACATTCCAACGGCTAGTTTTCACCTATGGATCTATAAAAGGGGGAGTCCGTTTGAAAAAAAAAAAAAAAGAAAAATAGAGAAAACAAATTGAAAAATCCAAGAAGTCTTGAGCAAGAAATCAAGAGGAAAGAGTCAAAGTTCAAATCCATCAACTCCAGAAAGCTCAAAGAGAAATCCAAGGCATTCAAGTCAAAAATCGAGGATTTCAAAAGAAGAAAAAGGAGCCAAAAGCCCTATTTTCCAACTTCTCATCTGCAACATTTGTGAAGAATCCGAGCTGAGGCCTGATTCAACATCTCAAAGGAGAAGAGGAAAAGAAGAAAAAAGCTCAAATCAATCTGCTTCAAACAGGCTTTTCTAACCTTGTTTATTTACATTGAATATTTGCTCATTTAAGGAGCTGTTTGTTATTGTAAACTCTATTTTATTTGTTTTTGCTAATTCAATCAGGGGATTGAATTAGTGGAGGTAGTATACCTCGGGTCAAGCTAGATTAGCTTGGGTTTGGGTTTTGTGCTGGTGAGCCCGAAAACCAGCTGGGTTCGTTGTGATCCCGGGAAAACAACAAGTTTTGAGTTGTGAGCTTGTAAAACAACTCGACTGTAATCAGTAGATTATAGTGTGGACCCAAGTGGAACTTGGGAGTGGACGTAGGTGTTGGATACACCGAACCACTATAAAATCTTGTGTTTGCCGTGCTTTGATTGTCTCTCTCTATCTCTTTGTTTGTGGCTTATTTATCCTGCACTTAATCTTGTTATTCAAAGCCAATCGTTTTAAAAGGTTAAATTTTTTAAGAACCCAATTCACCCCCCCTCTTGGGTTGCCATCTGGGCCAACAATTGGTATCAGAGCAAGTGCTCATTTGAATTTGGTCTAACGATCAAGAGCTAAAGATCCAAATGGCAGCTCAAGCTAGTTCATCTTATTTAGAAGGTCAATCCACTAATCGACCTCCTTTGTTTAATGGAACTAATTATGGTTATTGGAAAGCTAGGATGAAAATTTTTATTCAAGCACTTGACTATGACTATGGGGATCATAGTTAATGGACCACACACACCCACTTAGAATTAGATGGCATGGTGATTCCTAAACCGAAACGGAATGGGATGAACATGATAAGAAGTTGGCTCAGCTCAATGCTAAAGCCATGAATGTTTTATATTGTTCATTAGATGCAAATGAATTTAATCGAATTTCTACATGTATTTCCAAAAGAAATTTGGGATAGATTAGAAGTTACCCATGAGGGTACTAATCAAGTAAAGAATCAAAATTAATATTTTGTGCATAAATATGAATTGTTTAGCATGGAACAAACTGAAACCATCACATGCATGTACACTAGATTCACTGATATTGTAAATGGTTGAAAAGTCTTGGTAAGACTTATACTAATCTGAACTTGTGCGTAAAATTCTTAGGTCACTTCCAAGATCATGGGAAGCGAAGGTGACTGCAATCCAAGAAGCCAAGGACTTAAATGTTTTACCTTTGGAGGAGCTACTTGGATCCTTGATGACTCATGAGCTAACCATGAAACAACATCAAGAGGAGGAAGTCAAGAAGAAGAAACAATTGCTCTTAAGCTGCAGAAAGTGAGGAAGCTGCAGTGATAGATGATGAGAGACTGCACTCCTTGCTAGAAAATTTAAAAATTCATGCAAAGAAGGAGACCCTTCCACAAGAAAAAGTCTGGAACAAAAATGGAAGGAGAAAAGAGAAAGAGAAGGACAAAGAAAAAGAAAAAGAGCCCTTAATTGTTATGAGTGCAAGAAACCAGGGCATTTCAGATATGACTGTCCTCAATTAAAGAAAGTCTACAAGAAGAAGAAGAAGGCTTATGTTGCAACATGGAGTGATAGTGAAGAATCCTCTTCGAGGAGGAACAAAAGGAAGTTGCCAACATTTGCTTTATGGCAAACAACGACGACGAGGTAAGTACTGAAACCCTCAATGATGATTTACATTTGATGAATTATATGAAGCTTTCAATGAATTAGTAATGATTTTAAAATTCTGAAAAAGAAAAATAAGTTTTTGAAAAATTAAATCTTAAAGAGAAAAATCACTTAAAGTTAAGGATTTAAAAGATAATCTTACTCATGAAGTTGAAAAATTGAAATCAGAAAATGAAGTTTGATTGAAGAAAAAGATCAATTTCCAATGAAAATGATAGATTAAAGAAGGAAGTTGATAAATATAAAATATAGTTGATAAATTTACATATAGTTCTGAAAAACTTAATTTATTATTGAGTAATCAAAGAGCTATATTTGATAAGGCTGGATTAGGTTATAGGCCTAACATAAAACAAAAGTATGTCAAAAACTTCTTTAGAAAAGAACAAGATAAAATGAAGTTTTATGTCATTATTGTAACAAAAAGGCCATAAATCCTTGAATGTAATAAGAAAATAACAAGAATTAAATGTTAAAGGAAGGAAAATATGGGTTCCAAAAGGAACAATCTTTTTGCTACTAACCATGAAGGACCCAAGAAGGCTTGGGTACCTAAATATAAGACTTGATCATTTTTGCAGGAGTGTCTTGCGGCCAAAAGATCAAAGCGAAAGTGGTATCTCGATAGTGGCTGCTCAAGACACATGACGGGTGACAAGGATCAATTCATCACCCTTGAAAGCAAAAGAGGAGGAGTTGTTACGTTTGGTGACAATGGCAAAGGCCAGATCATGGGGTTTGGTAAAATTCAAATAACTCCCTCCACATTTATTGAAAATGTCTTATATGTTAATGGTTTAAAGCATAATCTAATTAGTATTAGCCAATTGTGTGATAAAGGTTTCAAAGTATCATTTGAAGCTTCTATTTGCACTGTTTCTAATCCCATTGATAATAGCATTGTATTTACTGGAAATAGAAATGGCAATGTATACTTGATTGATTTAGACAATTTGTCTACTAGTAATCATTGCTTAGTTGCTAATAATGCTAATATGAATGAGATTGGATGGCTGTGGCATCGTAGATTAGGTCATGCAAGCACACACCTAATTTCAAAATTAATTAGAATGGATTTAGTAAAAGGCTTCCACAACTAGATTTTGAAAATAACAAAATTTGTGATGCATGTCAATTTGGAAAACAAACTAGAAACTCTTTCAAAACTAAAAACATTGTTTCCACTTCTAGGCCACTTGAACTACTTCACATGGATCTCTTTGGACCTACTAGAACCACTAGTCTAGGAGGAAAGAAATATGGTCTTGTGATTGTAGATGATTATTCTAGATACACTTGGGTATTATTTTTAGCTCATAAAGATGAGACCTTTCCAATATTTTTGAAATTCTTCAAGAAGGTCACAAATGAGAAAAAAACACCATAGTGTCTCTTAGAAGTGATCATGGCACTGAATTTGAAAATCATTTATTTGAAAACTTTTGCATTGAAAATGGCATCCATCATAATTTTTCAGCACCTAGAACACCACAACAAAATGGAGTTGTAGAAAGAAAAAATAGAACTTTAGAAGACATGGCCCGTACCATGCTATGTGAAAGCAACCTACCAAAGTACTTTTGGGCGGAAGCTATAAACACGGCATGTTACATTCTTAATAGAGCTTTAATTAGGCCAATCCTTAAGAAAACTCCTTATGAACTATGGAACAATAGAAAACCAAACATAAGTTATTTTCATGCATTTGGTTGTAAATGTTTCATTCATAATAATGGTAAAGATAATCTAGGAAAATTTGATGCAAAATCAGATGAAGGCATATTCTTAGGATATTCAACATCTAGTAAAGCCTATAGAGTGTTTAACAAGAGAAACTTAATTGTAGAAGAATCTATTCATGTAGTTTTTGATGAATCTTTAGCATCGAGTTCAGGAAAGATTGATGATGAGGAAGATACAAACATATTAGAAAGGGATATTGAAAAATTAATATAGATGTATCTTCAGATCATGAACAAGAGCTAAAGATGATGATTCTCCTAGTGTTGATGTTGTTGATGCAAATCATAATGATGTAGATCTTCCTAGAGATTGGAGATATGCCTATGGTCATCCAAAAGAATTAATTATAGGTGATCCATCTCAAGGAGTAAGAACTAGATCATCAATGAGAAACATCAATAATCATCTTGCATTTGTATCTCAAATTGAACCTAAAACTATTGAAGAGGCTGAAAAAGATAATAATTGGATGTTAGCTATGCAAGAGGAATTAAATCAATTTACTAGGAATAATGTCTGGACCCTTGTAGATAGACCTAAAGATCATTCTGTTATAGGATCAAAATGGGTATTTAGAAATAAATTAGATGAAAATGGCATAGTAATTAGAAACAAAGCTAGATTAGTCGCAAAAGGATATAATCAAGAAGAAGGAATTGATTTTGATGAAACTTTTGCACCTGTAGCTAGATTAGAAGCAATTAGATTATTACTCGCATTTGCATGTCATATGCATATCAATTTATTTCAAATGGATGTTAAAAGTGCATTTTTAAATGGATTTATAAATGAGGAAGTTTTTGTTGAACAACCACCTGGTTTTGAAGATCATGAATTTCAAATCATGTTTTTAAATTGCACAAAGCACTATATGGTTTAAAACAAGCACCTAGAGCTTGGTATGAAGATTAAGTAAATTTCTGATTGAAAATGATTTTACAAGAGGAAATGTTGATAAAACACTATTTTTGAAAAGAAAAGACAAGGATTTATTAGTAGTACAAATATATGTTGATGATATTGTATTCGGTGCTACTAACAATCTTTTGTGTCAAGAATTTGCTAAGTTAATGCAGGGTGAATTCGAAATGAGCATGATGGGAGAACTCAACTTCTTCCTAGGACTTCAAATCAAGCAAAGCAAAGAGGGGATTTTCATCAACCAAGCAAAATACACAAAGGAACTTCTCAAGAAGTTTGGAATGGAGTCAATTAAACCCCTTGGAACACCTATGAGTCCTTCATGCAAATTAGACAAAGATGAAGATGGTAAGAAAGTAGATCAAAAATATTATAGAGGTATGATCGGATCTCTTCTTTACTTAACAGCTAGTAGACCAGATATCATGTTTGCTTTGTCTATGTGCTAGATTTCAATCTGAACCTAAAGAATCTCACTTAATTGCTGTGAAAAGAATCTTAAGATATCTAAGTGGAACTAAAAATGTAGGATTATGGTATTCTAGAGACTCAACACTAAACTTGATTGCATATTCTGACTCTGACTATGCTGGATGTAAACTAGATAGAAAAAGTACAAGTGGTGCATGTCAATTCTTAGGAAGTAACTTAATCTCTTGGTTTAGCAAAAAGCAAAATTCGGTTGCATTATCAACTGCTGAAGCAGAATATGTTGCAGCTGGAAGTTGCTGTGCTCAAATCCTTTGGATTAAGCGACAACTTGAAGATTATGGCATAACACTTGATAAAACTCCTATTAGATGTGATAATACAAGTGCAATAAATTTAACTAAAAATCCAATTCAACATTCAAGAACAAAACACATTGAAATTAGATATCACTTTATAAGAGAACATGTAGCTAATAATGAAATTTGTCTTGATTATGTTAATACTGAAGAACAATTAGCTGATATATTTACAAAACCTTTGAGTGAAGAGAGATTTTGTTATCTTAGAGGTGAATTAGGGATTTGTGACCCTTTGGAATGATTTTGAAACTTTAAGGAATGACTATCTAGATTTCTATTAATTTCTTGAAATTCCTTTCATAATTTTAAGGACAATTTATCTAGTCATTTATGCAATTTGATTCTTCATATTCCAAAGATTTTTCAAAAATTTATTGACCCTATTTTGACAAGTTTCGGATGTTTGAAACTCATCTTTTTTTTCTGAAACTGTCAGTGGAGTCGACACCTCAGTTTGAGGAGTCGACACCTCTTCTGTGTCGCTCTCGGTCCTTGACCTTGGAGCCGACACCCGTATAAGTGGAGCCGACTCCAGTTCGAGCGCTAACTGTGTTAGCGACTTGGAGTCGACACCCGACTTTGCGGGAGTCGACACCTGGGGGTCCCAAGTTGACTTTATTAGGGCAGAGTCGACACCTCCGTCATTTCAATCATTCTCAATCCCTTTCCAAACTTTCTCCAAACTCTCTCAAAACCTTCCAAGCCAAATTCTCCTCAAATCGAACATTCCCAAGGATTTCCATGGCACCTAAGCGGAGAGGATCAGTTCTTGGAGCTCCCGTGACCACCGAAAGCGTACGGCGAGGCGTCCCGTGAGCCGTCTCCAAGCGACGATGATTCCTCAACCCATTCGGATAATCCTGGTCCCTCATCTCCTCAGGTAGACACCTTAGCCGGGAGAGTTATTACTATGGGTAGAAAGGTTGATTTTGATTTCTTTGAGTCGAGGGTTTTTCAATTGGAAGACAAATCAAAGAGCTTGGATGGGACAAGGTCTGTTCATTGGATGTTCCCACCTATCCGGCCCTAGTCAAGGAATTCTATTTCAATTTATCAGGGGTGACGGTGGGATTGTAAGTCTGTTAGAGGAAAAAGAGTCCACCTTACATTTCAAAAGTTAGGAAATCTTCTGAGCATTCCTGTCACTGGATTAGTAGCTGATATTCATAGTGAGAGGTCTGATGCACTATCAAGGATGTTAGGAGAGAAGTTTCTGAATTTGAAGAAGTTAGGGCTAATCAGTTGCCCTTGGAACTTAGATTACTTCACAACATCTGCAGTAGAATTTTATTCCCTAAGACTGGCCGATTTGAGTATGTCTCGGAGCGAGACATTGTGGTGATGGACAGTGTTCTGACTGGTCAGCCTATTAACCTTGCTGGATGATGATTTTCTATATGGCTGAGGCTGGGGGCAAAAGGAGATCTTCACTGCCCTATGGTATGATTTGACTATGGTTTTCAGAAGCCAAGGAATTGTGATTTCTGACAGTGAGCCTTCAAAGAACCTTAGGCATACTGATTACTATAGTTTGGCTACTGTGCACCGGATGGGCTTTGTTAAAGTAAATGGACAATGGGAGAGGAAAGGCAATCTGGATGAGAGAGCCACTGAGATTAGATCTTCTGCACCATCTGAGGCTGGTCCTTCAGCGAGGCATCCTTCACCAGAGCCTAGCAGATCTTCACCACCTCCTGCTCCTGCTCCTGCTCCAGTTCCTGTACCGCCATCTATGTCATCTGTCGGATTTTCTGATATTCAGTTAGAGCAACTCAAAAGCTTATTTGCTGCTCAAAAAGAAGAAATGAAGACAGAGTTTGATAGTCAGTTTATGAATTTGAAAGAAACCCTTTACTCTTTGGATGATCGCATTGGTAAGATTGAGTCCACTCTTGGTTCCTCTGCTGAATCCTTAAGGAATGATCTCAAGAACATATTTGAAGAACTTAAGGATATTGGTGGAGACTCAGAGACATATTCCAAATGCAATGCTGAGCTTCAAGACAAGATTATGACTGCATGTGCATTTGTTGACAGAAGATTAAAAGAATTTGTTAGGACTCAAAGTGAAGGGATGGGAAAGATTGTAGAAGAATTGCAAAGACTTCTTAGAACTCATTTTTGATTATCTTGTAATGAAGTGTTTGATAATTAGTCTAGTTTGATTTATCTTGAAGTTTAATGTAATGAGTATAGTTTAATGTTTGATAAATGAAGTTTCATTTTGTAATTTGACTTTTGTTGTAATGAACTTATCTTATACTTAATGAATATCTTTTGACCTTGAAAAATCTATCAATTTTGTCATTTTACTTAACCCTTCTTGATCTTTTTGTTGATTACAAAAAAGGGGGAGAGTTATGTAAATCGTATATGCATTGATAAAAGGGGAGAAATATTTAGCTTTTGTATATGCATTGGTTTAAATAAGCTTAGTTAAAATTGATATATCTACCTTGGTATCAAACACTAAAATTTTCTGTTAAAAGAAGAACAATTGTTAAATTGAACTTCATAGGGGGAGCTACCTCATTCAGGGGGAGCTTACCTGTGAGGATCACATATTTGAAAATTTTGATTTGAGAATTCTATGCATATACTCAATGTTTTTATAATCATCAAAAAGGGGGAGATTGTTGACCCAATTATTGATTTTGATGATTAATAAAAGATGAGTATATTCATTTTGTTACTAATAAATTTAACAAGTGTTTCAGGGCTTAAAAAATCTTTGATCAATCAAAAGGCATAAAGAAACGTTTTTGAATCAAATGCCAAAGTAAGTTTCAAAATTCAGAGCCTGGAGTCGACACCCAGAAGGTCTGGAGCCGACCCCATGGCCAATCAAATGTCTTTCTGATTTTTGGCACGGTCTGGAGTCGACACCCAGAGTTTCGGAGCCGACACCCAGATTTTGGAGTCGACACTTACAGTGTCTGGAGCCGACTCCAATGCGAGAACAGAAGTGTTTTTGGACTTCTCTGGAGCCGACACTTACAGTTTTTCGGAGCCGACTCCCGAATGCGGCGAGCCGACACTCAACTTTTTCGGAGCCGACTCCTCAACGAACTTTTACTTTCTATTTTTGGATACCCGACTTGGAGCCGACACCTGAAAAGTTGGAGCCGACTCCAACCTGTCAGGAACGGATTTTCAAAATGCCAGATCAGCTCAAACGGTAATATTTTCTTTACCTAACTTCTAACGGCTATATTTTCTGTATGGACAATCTATCCAGGTACATTCCAACGGCTAGTTTTCACCTATGGATCTATAAAAAGGGGAATTTGAAAAAAAAAGAGAAAAATAGAGAAAATCAAATTGAAAAATCCAAGAAGTCTTGAGCAAGAAATCAGAGGAAAGAGTCAAAGTTCAAATCCATCAACTCCAGAAAGCTCAAAGAGAAATCCAAGGCATTCAAGTCAAAATCGAGGATTTCCCAAAAGAAGAAAAAGGAGCCAAAAGCCCTGTTTTTCCAACTTCTCATCTGCAATTTGTGAAGAATCCGAGCTGAGGCCTGATTCAACATCTCAAAGGAGAAGAGGAAAAGAAGAAAAGCTCAAATCAACTGCTTCAAACAGGCTTTTCTAACCTTGTTTATTTACATTGAATATTTGCTCATTTAAGGGGTTGTTTGTTATTGTAAACTCTATTGTTATTTGTTTTTGCTAATTCAATCAGGGGGATTGAATTAGTGGAGGTAGTATACCTGGGACAAGCTAGATTAGCTTGGGTTTGGGTTTTGTGCTGGTGAGCCCGAAAAACCAGCTGGGTTCGTTGTGATCCCGGGAAAACAACAAGTTTTGAGTTGTGAGCTTGTAAAACAACTCGACTGTAATCTAGTAGATTATAGTGTGGACCCAAGTGGAACTTGGGAGTGGACGTAGGTGTTGGATACACCGAACCACTATAAAATCCTTGTGTTTGCCGTGCTTTGATTGTCTCTCTCTATTTCTTTGTTTGTGGCTTTTTATCCTGCACTTAATCTTGTTGATTCCAAAGCCAATCATTTTAAAAGGTTAAAATTTTTTTTAAGAACCCAATTCACCCCTCCCTCTTGGGTTGCCATATGGGCCAACAATAATTTTTAAATAAATAAAAAATTATTGGGATATGAAGCCATAAATTAATATGAAGCCACTTTAATGGTGGAAGGTTTGGCATAAACCCCTATCAGTTTATTAATTTAAAATCAAAATGGTATATGAAGGGAGGAAGGCTAGGCCTGACCTCCAGAATACAATAAGAAAGGAGAAAAAATAGAGATGACTCACTTTAACAATTAAAAAAATACATTATTAGAAGTGAAACCTATATTATTAGAAGTGATACCAATTCAAGCCTCATAAAGATATAAGGCTCATATAAAAGGCCTTGTTAAAGCACACTCTATACTTCAAGAGCATCAATCTTAGCTCTCTCATGTTAAAAAAGACTTTATGCATCGATCTTCAGTGCACAAAGCATGCATCGAATGCACGGCGTTTGCAAGTCTGGTCCTTAGGCTAGTCCATAAGGTGATTCCTAGGCCTACTGCTGGTTTCGCTCAACGAGCACGGTTAACGTCAAGAGACAAGACTTTCTTGCTTTACTTGTTCATGATGCGTACAGTGAATCGGGCGACCTAGTCTTTCTTATAAATTTGAGTCTTTATGAGAATATCTAAACTTAGTAAGTCTTGTTCCTTTTTGTTGTTTTTTTCCTTCTAATATCGTTATATTATGAATAAATGGATAAAAGCTGAAGAGGGTGACATTCAAACATGCATCTCGCCTTAAATATAATAATGCAAATGTAACCAAAAAGATATATACTAGTAATGTATTACTACAAATATAACTTACAATTTATAGTTAATTACATACAATAGTTAGAACTAGACTTGCAGACTTTAACACAATTAGAAGATTGGACTAGTAGCTCAATGATCCAATGGATGGATCAATGGTTGAATAGTATAAATAATCAAAAAAAATAAAACTAAAAAATTATTCGTAAGGATAAACAGAGATAATTTTTTAATAAATTTAATTAATAAGATAGCTAAAAAATTTAAATTCTTAAAATTAAATTATTTAAACCCTAAATATCCCCATCTGGGCCATACCTGGCATGGCCCAACCGTGCCGGGCTAGGCACGACCCATTCGTGCCGGGCTAGGCACTGTCCATCTGGGCCATGCCAGGCATGGCCCATTCGAGACGGGCTAGGCATGGCCCAGATGGGCTGTGCCAGGCCCGACATGGCTTGGGCCTGGCACAACCCGTGGCCCAAAATGGGTCACGTGTCATGCCGGCCAAACTTTTAGGAAACGCGACATGCCAGGCATGGCCCATTTTTTGGAGCAGCCCCGTGGGCCTAGGCCATGCTAGCCCAGGCACGGCCCAGTGTCCACCTCTAACTGTCAAAATGCCTTATGAGCTTTGGATAGGTTGAATGCCCAGTTTAAAATATTTTCATATTTGGGGATGTCCAGCTGAGACAAGGCCTTATAGGCCATATGAAAAGAAACTGGACTCTAAGACTATGAGTAATTACTTTATTGGATATTCTAAGTGATCCAGGGGCTACAAATTTTATGATATTAAATTAAGAATAATTTTTGAGATGAGAACTACAATGTTCTTTGAGGATATTGAGTTTGGGGGAAGAAATAAGGTTAGAGACTTTGCCTTTGAGGAGGAGTTGGATCCTATCACTATTTTTGAAGAGGAGTTAATTTTTATTCCTATAATTTCTTCTGACAATGATCAAAATTCTGTTCCTATCATTGATCAAGTTGTAATTTTAGAATAATAAGAAATTATTGTTCAACCCTTAGAGGTACAAACTCAACAACCTCAAGAATAAGTGCATGTGCGGCAATCTATTAGAGAAAGGAGGAATGCTATTTCAGATAAGAATATAGTATTTCTTCAGGAATATGAGGAAATAATGGCATGATGAAAGATAATCCTATCAACTTTCTTCAAGCCATATAAGGTTTCAATTCATAAAAGTGAATTAAAGTGATGAATGAAGTATAAGTCTATGCAAGATAATAAGGTTTGGAAACTTATCCCATTACCAGAAGATATGAAACCCATTGGTTGCAAATGGATTTTAAGACTAAACAAGATTCAAAGAGTAATATGGAGAGGTATAAAGCTTATCTTGTAGCTAAAGGCTATACTTAAAAGGAAGGTATTGACTTTAAAGAGATCTTCTTTTTAATTTTAACAAAAGACTCTTTTAGGACAATCATAGCTCTTGTTGCACAACATGATATAGAGCTCTATCAAATGGATGTCAAGACAGCGTTTCTCAATAGAAACATTGATGAGACAATTTATATGGTGCAGCCAGAAAACGTTGTGTCAGAAGATGCAAAAAAATGGTTTATAAATTGACAAAATCCATTTATGAGTTAAAGCAAGCTTCTTGTTAATAGTACCATAAATTTTATCAAGTGATTCTCTCATTCAATTTTGAGGTGAATGCAATTGATGATTGTGTGTATCACAAGTTCAGTAGAAGTAAACAATTTTTCTTATTTTGTATGTGGATGACATTTTGCTTGACACAAATGATATAGGCATATGCATGAAACCAAGAGATTTCTATCTAGAAATTTTTAAATGAAAGGTCTTGGTGATGCCTCCTTTGTATTGGAAATCTAGATACATCGAGATTGTTCTCAGAATATCCTTAGATTATCACAAAGAAGCTATATCGATAAAGTACTTAAGAAATTTGGCATGCAGAATTGCAAACCAGGTGACTTCCAGTCACTAAAGGAGATAAATTCAGTCTTAACCAGTGCTCAAAAAAAATCTTAAAGTTGAAGAGTTGCAAAAGATTTCCTATGCTTCGGCTATCGAGAATCTAATGTATGCTCAAGTTTATATACGTTCGGATATTGCGTACATTATTGGAGCGTTAGGCAGATATTTAAGTAACCCATGAATGGATCACTAAAAAGCAGCCAAAAGGGTTATGAGATATATGAAAAGAATAAAGATTACATGCTTACATATAGGAGATCAGATCATTTTGAGATCGTTGGGTATTTTGACTTGACTTTGTGGGATGCTAAAATAGTAAAAGATTCACTTCAGGCTATGTATTTCTGTTAGGTGGTAGAACTATTTCTTGAAGAAGTGCAAAACAAATATTTATACCTTCCTATAACATAGCTATTATGAGGCATCCAACCATATAATATAGCTGAAAAACTTTATCATTATGTTGTACATATTAGAAGGAATTAAATGACCATTAAAGTTATTTTATGATCATAAGTCAGCCGCATTGTATTCCAATAATAATAGGAGCTCGATGAAGTTAAAATATATTGACATCAAGTTCCTAGTTGATAGAAAAAGGATGGAACAACCCCCTTAATTTATTAAAAAATTAAGCATAATTTATTTACAAAGATAAAGAAAAGGAAAATGTGCAAGAAGTTTCTAGGTTTTTTAAATTACGTTTTCACTCCATGGCATGCGTGGGCAATGAAATCTGTGGTTGGTCCTTCGGAAGAACGAGTTGTTAGACTTGGCCTAGCAAAACAAGTTTTGTACATCAGCCATTTTTGAAACAAAATTTAATGCAAATAATTTAAAATTAAAATGCTAGTATTTTGATTATAGAGGTACAAGTGACGCTTGTTTGTTTTAATTTTTAAACCAGCTGTGATGCCGAATTCTGTGACGGTTGATAAGGTGGTTATTACCCTCTAAATCATCAATGCTTTGGTCATGCCATTCTAATAATAATAATAATAATAATAATAATAATAATAATAATAATAATAATAATAATAATAAAGGCATAGAGACCGATTCCAGGTCCATCAACATATATCTTTTATTAGCTTCATCTCACCTTCTTTTACTAGCTCTTTGATTTTATGGTATCTGATGTCAATATGCTTCATTCTGGCATAATAGACTGCATTCTGCGCAAGCATCAGAGCACTCTTGCTGTCACTATGCATTCGAACGATCGCCTAATCAAGTTCCATCTCTAGCATCAAGCCCTTCAGCCATAGGGCTTCCTTCGTTGCCTCTGTAATGCCTATGCATTCTGCTCTATGGTAGATAAGGCCGTGATGGGCTGCAAACATGATCTCCATAAGACTGAACCACCAAACAGGTTAAATACAAAGACTATTGTGGATCTCTTGGTGTCTACATCTCCACTAAAGTTTGTATCCATATACCCATACAACTGTCCACGAGCCTCCTTGGCCAAGTTGGATCTCTTAGCACCTTTCTGCTGTCCATAGCAAATGCCAACTCTAACTATTTCCACCAAGTACCTGAAGATCCCTTTCAGTGCTCGCTAATGCTTCCTGCTAGGCTGCGCCATGAACCTGCTCACCTGACTTACTGGATGGGCTATATCTAACCTGCAACATACCCTGGCATACATAATCTACCAACACCAGAAGCATACGATACCTTCTCCATCTCCTAAATCTCCACCTCAGTATGTGACGACATGATCTTCGATAGGGAAAAATGTGCCGCCAAAGGTAGTGCTGCCAGTTTGGTATTCTTCATCTCAAATCGATCTAAATCTTATTGATGTAACCACCCTAAGATAAATGTAGCATACCCTTGGGTCTATCTTTGATGATCTCCATCCCTAAGATCTTCTTGGCTGGCCCCAAATCCTTCATATCAAACTCCCGAGATAAAGTTGTCTTCAGTTTCTATACAACCTTCTTACTCCTGCATGCTATCACCATGTCATCTACATACAGAGAAAATACATCTTAGAACCATAATCCAAAGATTTGACATACACATAAGAATCAGACTCACACCTGAAAAGACCAATGCTCCTGACATAAGTGTCAATCTCTTATACACTGCCTTGGCGACTGCTTCAGCCCATACAAAGATTTCTTCAGCAAATAGACTTTCCCATCCGATCCTGGTTCTTTGAACCCTGGTGGCTGCTCTATGTAGATGCTCTTCTCTAAATGACCATAAAGAAATGCTGTCTTTACATCCATCTGCTCTAGCACCAAGTCCTGAGCTGCTACAATACTCAACAACAATCTGATGAAGTGTACCTGACAATTGGAGAAAAACCTCACTGTAATCGATGCCTTTTCTTTTGAGAGTATCCTTTGGCTACTAGTCTTGCCTTATACTTGATACCCCCTTATTCTAAAGATCATTCCATGTGTTGATAAACTCATTTGCAACTAATGAGTTTATTTTCTTGTGGTAACTGGCCAACTGCCACGTACTATTCCTATAGAGAGATTGCATCTCCTCTACATAGCATGGACCCATATATCTCTTCCTGGCTCTCCATAGCCTTCTTATACATGTAAGGGTCTTCATTCGTTGTCACTAGGCATACGACAATGAATCCTCGAAGCCGTAACGAACTGGTGGTCACGTTTCTTCTGGGCCTATGCAGTGCGATCCTAGTATGAGTCTCCTGCCCAGCTGCTCTGCTGAGTCCTCTACCTAGCTGCATCCTGTGAACTCCCTGGCTTCTATCCCCTCTGTTAGTCCTCTCCACTTGAATCTCAAATCCCCTGGTCCACTAGCAATGGCATGACTGTGTAGGAGGTCATCTGACTAGTGTTGCAGTGTTTCACATCCTACAGTTTCTACTATGCATTTGTACCATCTTTCCTTTGGAGGATCGAGCTCTCATCAAAGGTCACATATTTGCTGATGACAATCTTCTTCTCTAAGGAGTTCCACAGCTGATACCCCTTGATTCATGCGGGTAGCGCAAAATATCATCTTCTTTGACCTGGCATCTAACTTACTCCGCTCCACAACACTAACATGCATATATGCTATGCATCCAAATACCCTCAGATGGTTCAAGCTTGTCTTCCATCCGGATCACATCTTCTCTGGAATGCCTCCATCCAACCTATGTGCAGTGACTGATTGACGAAGTAGCTGGCTACATCTACTGCATCAATCCAGAACATCTTTGGAAGCTCTGCCTGTAGCCTCAAACTCTTACTTTTTCAACAATGTTCTGTTCATCCTCTCAACCACCCTATTCTATTAAGGAGTTTCCATCATCGAAAGTGCCTTTTTATACCCCACTCCTCACAAAATCTATGGAACTATGCGGGTGTATTCTCCACCATTGTCTGACCTTAAACACTTTACACTCCTACCTACTTCTTCTCCACTACAGCCTTTTAGATTCTGAACTTGGTGAAGACTTCTCATTTCTCCTTCATGAAGTAGATCCACTGCTTCACTAAGAAATCATCTATCAGGGTAAAGAAGTATTTGACCTCATTCATTGCAGAAACCGAGGTTGGTCCCCAGACATCCATGTGTACTAGCTTCAGGGGTTCTGCACTCGTAATTGTGCTGACCAAGAACTATACTCTCCTCTACTTTCTCATCTGACATGGCTCACAGATCTCATATCTCCACCACTCAGGTCCGAAAGTAGCCCTCTCTTGCTCAGTTCTTTTATCCCACTATCTCCCATGTGACCTAGGTAGTAATGTCATATCATGTACACATCCCAAGGATCCTATTCCACAGTTGCTACCTTAGATTTTCTGATCACCACAGAGCCCTCCAAACCAATATAGGTTGTTCTCTAGCCTTTTTTCTCTCATCACCACTATAGCTCCATTAGAGATGTTCAAAACTTCACTCATGGCATGACTGCTGAAGCTGTATCCAGTCCGCTTCAGGTACCCCAGAGACACCAGATTTTTTCTTGAGTTCTGGGATATGCTTCACTAGTAAGAGTGTGCACCATGCCATCAAACATTCTCACCCTCACTTGCCAATCTCTGCCACCTTGCAAGAGTGATCATCTCCAAGAGTCACACTTCCCTCATCAATCTCTATATAAGTGCTGAACCACGACCAGTTGGGAGTTAATGATGAGAACAAGCTGTATCCAAGGTCCACATCTCTGGTTATGCTTGTGACCATCTGACACCTTCAAAAGATCATCCTTTACTGAAAGGACTTTGACTGTCCCCTAGGCCTGCTCCTATCCCTGCCTCTACCTGACCTTTTCCCAACTAATACCCTTTTAGAGAACAGCTTCTTTGGTCATCTTCTCCTCTGCTTATTTGTCCGAAACACCAAAAAATATCTTCATAGAATAATGTCTTCTTCTTGTAGAGCAGCATCATGACCAATGAGTCATATGATGTGGGAAGTGAACACAATAGCAAAAGTACCTTATCTTTCTCCTCCATCCTGATCCCGACATTCAGCAATTCATTGTTCATATCGAATACCTGGATGTGGCTCAGCACATCTCTACCTTCTGCCATCCGAAGGCTGTAAAGGAGTTTCTTCAACATCAACTTGTTGCATATTTTTCCATATAGAGGGCGTGCAACTTCGACCAGAGTCTATTTGAAGTCTTCTTCAGCACTGAATAAAGAGCTGAATCTACCAAACATCCTCTAATCACTAAACATGCATTCATTTTCAACGATATCCATTGCTTATCTGTCATCCCATCTGACTTTCTTTCAAAATCAGATATAAGTCCTGCTGCACAAGAAGGTCTTCTATCTGAACTTTTCATATGAAGAAACTTTCATTTTTATCAAATTTTTTAAAATCTATTTTTATGCTATTACCCATAGCCAGATATCAATCAAAAATAGCACAACATAGAGAGTACCCTGATATCACTTTTTTTTGAATATAGCTCTGATACAAACTGTTATGGTTTAGAGAATAGAAATATAATTCTTCACTCGATAAGAACCTGAGCTTGCACACTTTTCCGTTGCAATCAGACTTTTGTAGTGGTGTAGAACTTTTTGCGTTGACTCTCGTGAGTCTTCCTCCCCACGAGATCACAAGCCAACCCAAGCCACTTCGTGTCCCGTGTCTTCCCCGCACCTTCACATCCCACGAAGCCTGAGAGAAGCCATCGTTGGATCCCTTCCATGAACGTCTTCACGAACGCACGATTCCAGCGCGATCGATTCTTAGGTGGAACTCCGTGGAAACGTTGCCTTGAATCTTGATTTCGGTCTTATGCCACCATGGCTCCCGCGAGATCCAGTGAATACACGTTGCCGAAGGGTGTTTTCTCTGTTTGCTGGATCCCATGCAAGAGGCTGAGGAAGAGGAAGGAGAGGGAGAAGGCAGAGAAGAAGAAAAAAAATATTTTTTGAAAAAAAAATATTTTTATTTATATATTTTAAAATTTAGAGTTTAAATACATAATCAAATAAGCTTAGTTCAGATTCAATAAATTTTTTTATAAATTAATAATAAAATTAAATTAATCTTCAAACCTATGTCATTCTGATTTGAATTAATTTTAACTTTTTAACTTACATTCAGTCTCGATAGCAACACACACGAAGCAACACTTCAGTGTGATTCATTAAAATATCCCGATTGAGCTACGTTTTCCACTACTCAACATTACGTCATGCGTGAAGTCATCTTGCACAATGATGGGATAGTTGGAATTAGAAGGACTTCCCGTGATCGATGTTACAGGCTTCAAAGTCTACGACTCGATACCTTTTTATCTCATAAAACTCTCTTTCATCATGCAAATTTTAATTTATTGTATTACGGAAGCAGTTGAAAAATCACATCATAAATTTGGCAGTTGACATAAATGGACATCGAGGGTTGCGGTTTCATGTTGATTGGGGATACGTTTTGTTCTAAAACTAATCGAACAATGATAGAATGCAACTCAAAGTGTTTAACTCCAACTTGGATTAAGAGGTTTGATTTGAAGGATGTTAATATTGGTCAAATAGTAATTATAATACCAGATAATATCTAATCTTGAGCCGATGATCCAAACTAATCCATTAGCTACTTTTCCCATCCACATTAGCCATTTTTCAAATGAAATTTGGTGCTATTAAAACTTTTTATATAATTAATGATTTATTTTGTTGTTAATGATAACTTTATATATAGGTCCTCTCATTTTTCAAATGAAATATTTACGCAACACAGTTCGTTGTTACTATTGACTTCGAGTATTATTTCTCAGATGGATCTCCCTCTCCTCTTTTGACTGGATCCAAATTAGCTTCTCGCTTATATCTTACCAAAACCCATCCAACCAACCCGCTTGTAGGTCTATAAATATAAATAACAGCCATGTTGGCCTGCTCATCCCCTACCCTTATTCTTTGTTTTCCCTCAACCATCTTAAAGAGCTGGCTCCAAGCAATTATTTTTGTTCCTTCTAATTAAGTCTCGCATGGCTAGTAGTAAAAGTCTCTCACTGAAGCCTTGAATCTTCACAACATCTCTCTGTTGCAGACTTTCGGTATAGTCTTTGATCATCTTTTATTGCCTGATCTTAATTTTGATTGGTCTAAAAATTCCTTAGGCAACGAGAGGAACAATTTTTCTAAGTGAGGAGGACACTTGCTTCCGATCTTCTATGTTGCTAGCAACATTTTGCCAGTAAATTGTCAAAATATATGGCAATATGAGTTGCTATTTCTGTGTTTCTTTAACTTAATATTCTTTGGTTTTGCGTTAGTATGGTCCATCACCTTCTTGTTTATTGAAATAGGAACCATGCCTTACTGCTTTTCTTGTTTACAGGAGAAGGATCTGTTGACGCTTGCTCGCCGGGACTGAACGTCGGAAAGAAACTTCGTTTGCTGATGCAGTCTTTTTTGGAGCGAGTGGCCTGCAAGAAACCTTGGAACCGAAGGGAGCTCTGATGGGGACCCTTCGACGATCAAGTTAGCAACCGAGGTCACAGCAAAGGAAGCTTGAAGAAGCTTTGAAAAAGAAGAAGGTTCCGAGAATCGGAGTATGTGCTTGTGTTTTTTAGTATGTGTGTAACATGTACCTTTATTCTGGATTCTCTTACCTTTCTATAGACCTTTGGTATCCGTCTGGGGATTAGGCATGTGGAGTTCTGTACAGAGGAATGTCTGCTGAGCTCATGGTGATTACATGAACAAGAGCTAATTGGTGGGCTTGGTCCCATCGAGCGCATGGGCCTGACGGTTGGTGGGCCTGGTCCCATCAACTACGTGGGTCAGGCCTTAGGTGGACCTGATCCCATCAACTACGTGGGTCAGGCCTTAGGTGGACCTGGCTGCATCAGACTGTGCAGGCCAGATGATAGGTGGGCCTGACTGTGTCAGACGGTGCGGATCAGGCGGTAGATGGGCCCGCTAGGGACCACTGAGGCCGACTTGGAGAGGTCGGAGCCGTTGGAGCCAATTGGGGGAAGTTGGAGCCGCTGTGGTCGACTTGGAGGAGTCGGGGCCGCTAGGGCTGACTGAAGAAATTGGGACCGCTGGGACCGACTTGAAAAAATCAGGGCCGCTAGGGCTGAATGGAGAAGTCGGGGTGCTGGAGCTAGACTTGGAGGAGTTGAAGCTCGCTGAGAAGCGGGGCTACCTTGGAGAAATGTGACCGTCTACTTTCGTCTACACCATCGATTAGCTTTGTCGTTAATATTTACGTGGTGCTACCAGCCACATCAGGATCCATGTTTTTAAGCTCACAAATTTTTTGCTATGAGCATCCAATTAACACTGCTTTTTTTCTTCTGGCAGGGGAAGGCAAGATGGTGATCAAAAAGAAGGTTACAGCTTCCAAGGGATAGCACCCCTAAACCTGAAGTATTTCCCACCTACGGTTCAGACAAAGCTATCTTCTCTTCACCTCTGCCTCAATCTGATGTTTCTTAATTTTATAGGAAAAAAAGGAATCCTGCTCTCCTCATGTACATCCGCTTATTCTAGACGTACGTAGTTGTTTTTATGCATGCAGTTGGAGTCCTGATTTTGCATTCTTCCCACCATATTTTGTGCAAATTAGATAGGAGAAATGTTACCAGTTCAAAGGGGATTATATGTTGGTGGGGGCCGCTGCCGCTACCGTTGATGCCTTCCTCATCGTGAGCGTTAACAGCAAGCTCACCACAGTCACCACCAATGACGTTCGCTCGTTTGCCATCAGCGTCATCATTGCCCTTCTATTTTTTTTTAATTACAAATAAACGATCATATCACTCTGAAGTAAGTCAAATCCAAAATATCAGAATACATAATTTGCTGCAACATAATGGGGCAGGAGACATTACTCACCAGAATGCCATTTCCACTGACTAGAATGGCAGGCTGCAGCTGAGGCAACCCAATCAACTGCAGTGTTGGCTTCCCTATAGACATGACGGATCAGCAGTGCATAGGTAGACTGGAGAGAAGCCCAAATATCACTTACCAGGGGATTATGGGAGGAACAAAGATCGACATCCCATCTAATCTAGTGGATAACCGTAAGAGAATCTCTCTCAATAATCATCCGACAAGAGCATAAAGTACGAACATCATAGGTGATGCCAGCCCAAGTAGCATGAAGCTCAACCATAGGACCGAAGTGTCAAGCGAGCCATGTCCACCAGCCGCGAGCAGCTCTCCCTCAGGCCCCCTAATAATAAACTCGGATCCGGCAATACGACCTGATACAGTACCGTCAAAGTTCACTTTGACATAACCCAGAGATAGGGGCTCCCAAGAGATAAATATCGTGGAACAGTGCGCTACCGAAATAGCAAAAAAATCCAAGAGGCCATGTCTGTCAGAGTGAATACCTGAATCAGAGCGAAGATATTCCATAGCAAGAGAGCCAGCAGTGCGGATGATAGCCTGAGGCGAGACCATCTTGTCAGCAAAGATAAACTGGTTTTGGGTTAGCCAAATGTGATAAGCCAGATAAGCTGAAAAAACACCTTGGGAGTGGAGGCCACTCTGGACAACTAGACGGATGGCGCACAATAAAGAAAGCTGGATGGGTCCCTCCTCCGGCAGCCATGGGCTATAATGAAGCTGCTGCCATATCCAAGATGCATGAGAACATGTAATTAGAAGAGCATGCTCAACCGTCTCATCTTGAAACCCACATATCGGGCAGTGCGGCATGATGGAGAGTCCGCAACCAGCCAGAAGAGTACAAGTAAAAAGGTGGTCCCACATCAGCTTCCACAAAAAGAGCTGAATCTTGGGGTGGATGGGTAGATGCCATATCCAAGTCACATCATCCAGTCCCAAAGTCCAAGGGCAGATACGGTCAACAAGGTCTCTAATAGGGGCGCGTGGGAGGCAGGATCGACGCCATAATCTGGTATCAGAAACAACAGAGGAAGCAAGAGGGATGGCAAGGATCTTGTGCGCTAACTCAGCCCTAGAAAGCTGGGACACCGTAGGGACATGCTAGGTAGGAGTATCCTGACAAATCAAAGCAGTAACAGACAGAGAGGGTCCAACATCAGAGCTAAGGAAGGTCAGCCAGCGAGATAGAGGAAGATCCGCTATCCAGATATCCTGAGTAACATCAATAGAACTCCCATCGCCAATCATCCAGTGGATATTGGTCATAATAGTAGAGGTAAATTGGCAGATCGCTCTCCAAATGAAGGAACAACCATAGGGAATATGGAAGGCCAAATCGGGAGTCCAACCGCCATATCTGCCATGCATGATAGAGCTCCAAAAACAATGTGGTTCCAACAGGAATCTTGAGGCGTGCCTAGCAAAAAGAGCCTCTCTGGGAAGCACCAAGGACTGGATCCCTAGACCTCCCTCTCGAATAGGCAAACAAACCAGATCCCAGGACAGAAGATGAAGACCATGGCCTCCCTGCATCGACGCCCAAAGAAAATCATGGAAACGTTGCTCAATCTGGTGAAGGCAGATAGCCGGAATCAAGGCGTTATATAGTAGGTAAAGGGGGAGAGATGTAAGGATAGACTGAAGAAAAGTAACATGCCCTATCATAGAGAGGCTAGAAACTTGCCACCGATCCAATCTATCAGAAATCCATCGATCAAGGTTCCCAAAGTCTTGCTGACGGGGACGACACCCTATAATGGGGATCCCAAGGTAGGACAGGCAGTCAAAAATCATCAAAATCCCAAACAACTAGGAGATGGCAGCACGACGACGGAGTGAGGTCGATGGGCTAAAACACAAAACTGATTTCTGCAAGTTGATCAGCTGACCGGAAGCCTAGAAATAAGACTGAAGGATAGCAGAGCAAACAGCCGCATTCTGGATAGAAGCAGGGCTAAGCAAGATACAGTCATCTGCAAAGAGAAGGTGAGAGAGAGGAGGACCATTGGGCCTAGGCATATAAGGCTAGCTGAGACACCCCAACTGCCTGAGCAAGAGCACGAGACAGATCATCAGTACAAAGGATTAACAAGAAGGGGGAGAGGGAGCATCCCTGATGAAGACCCATGGCAGAAGGGAAAAAACCAGTCGGACTGCCATTAATAAGAATAGAAAAGATGGGCCGCTGAACACATGCCATAACCCAGTCAATAAAGAGATAAGCAAATCCGAACTCCCGAAGCGTCTGCCGAAGGAATATCCAACTAATCTGATCATAAGCTTTCTCCATATCCAACTTGACTACCATAAGTCTCTGTCTACCCGATGCACGCTAGAGATCATACATAAACTCCTGGGCAATAAGGGCATTATCAGTGATGCTGCGATCACGAATGAAAGCCCTTTGCTTTGGAGATATCAGGCGAGGTATGACCCCTTGCATCCGAGTAACCAATAGGCAAGCACAAACTTTATATAGGGTAGTACACAAGCTGATAGGCCGATAATGCTGGGGAAGCAAAGCATCTGATTGCTTTGGGACAAGGGAAATAAATGTTCACTGCCAATCCTGAGGTATGGATCTAGAGGAGAAAACAGACTGGATGACCAAAATAACATCCTGCCCCACAATGTTCCAATAGTGACAGAAGAAGAAAGGCGAAAAGCCATTCGGGCCTGAAGCCTTATTAGGCCCCGAAGCCCAGACAGTGGATCAAATCTCATCCACATAGACCACCCTCGTTGGCATACCATTATCAACATCAGAAACCCTAGCAGTCTAAGAGACAGGGATAAGAGGAGAGCCACTGGTGGACCGCTCCGACTAGCAGGTCTGGAAGAAGCGAGAGATTTGCTACCGAATGCCCTCATCATCATCAGTGATATGCCCCTCCTCATCACTGATACGCTGGATCCGATTGGCAGTACGCCGAGCCAAAGTAGCCTAATGAAAGAATCTGGTATTACGGTCACCCGCCTGGAGCCACTGAACCCGAGACTGTTGTTGCCAGAAGATCTCCTGATGACTGAGTAAGAAGTGGTGCAAAGCTAAGCTCTGCCTGAGAGACTGAAGATCAATCACAGAAACGCCACCATCCCGATCCTCCTTGGCTTGAAGAGAAGCATATCAGCTTCCATTAGCTACACACGCTGCAGAATATCCCCCACCTTCCTACTGTGCCACCTCAAAAGTCTACACTTCGTAAGTTCAAGGCAGTGAGATAGACGGTTGGTAGAGCTCCCTCTGACCGGCAGACACCAAACCTGATGAATCAGAGACCAAGCCAAAGAATAATGCATCCAAAACTGCTCGAATCGAAATGGTCCCCGACACAGAGAGGATGGCTCCGTGGTTATAAGCAAAGGGCAGTGGTCCGATGCAATCCGTGGGAGATGAGTGGTAGTGGCACGGGAAAAATAGTGCAACCATCCAGAAGAGGCCATAGCCCGATCCAGACGTTCCCACACCCGAGCAGAGCCCTGACGGTTATTACACCAAGTGAACTACGAGCCCAAAAATCCCAAGTCAAAGAGCCCAGCAGAGGAAATGAAGGAGCGAAACTCACTAGAGTTCGGGGTATCCACAAACTGGCGACCCCCACGCTTTTCTGAAGTGTTCATAATATAATTAAAATCATCAGCAATGAGAGTGGAAAGACCCTGGTCTAAGAATGTGAGAATCTTAGACCATAGGCAGCGTCGCTCCCGATAGTCCGTGCTAGCATAGACACCCAGCATCAGTCAGAGCAGAGTAGTCCCCTCCGAAACAACCAAGGCCACCTACTGGTGACAACAGTGGAAAGCATCAACATGAATAGATGGGGCCTGCCATAGAGCCAGAATACCCCCAGAAAGACCATTAGAGTCCACAGCATAGGAACTCCAAGAATGGGAGACTTGGCACCGGAAGCGTTGAAGGCTAGGTCTCGACAGATGAGTTTCCAGTAAAACACAAATATCAAAATGATGAAGCTGCAATAGCCGACTAAACAAGGAGTGAAATGAAGGTTTTAGAGCTCCTCAGATTTTCCAAATGAGAATCTTCATTTAATCAAGTTTGAGGGTTGCCTTGGACCCCTTCTTGGGACCTAATCGTATCCATATCAGAAGGACCTCCTGAAGAGGGTGACACTTCCATAATACCCTGATCAGGAGAAGAATACTCTAGCATAGTATCCTGATCAGAGAGAGCTATTTGCTGGGAAAGCTCCATATCATCAGCACCTCAAAGATCAGGAGTAGGAAATCCAGAATCCCGATGGATGGGAGAGGAAGGCAATATTGCCTCTTTCAAAATAGAGACAACAGTCTCATGATCACATCTGTCCAGGGAGGGCAAGTGGGGACCATGGATCACCACCTAGAAACTAGTGCCTAGTGTACCCACACCACCTTTACCCTTGCCTTTGACTGCCTTGGGAATCATCCTGGGGGCTACAAGTTCAGCAGACTGGGCCTGCTTGAGAGAAGCAGGATTGGCATCCTCCCGAACCTTAGGTGATCTAGCCCAACAATTCGATCCAAGAAGGCCAAAGGGATTAGTGGCAACTTTCCTTTCTGAAACCATCTTTAGTCCTGAATCTGAAATGTGGGCTTCCACCTGAGGCAATGATCCGGGGTCAGGAGACAATATCTGCTGACCCTGGGCTAAATCCTTCCAAGATGAATCAGGGGCCAGCGTAGAGAACTTGAAAACTGATTTGAAGCATGGCTCCTGGTCTCTCTGATTAGTCATATGGTGGATCTACCTAGATCTACTGATAACCTTCTGAGATTTAGGAACTGAGCTCAGTGAAGCATCAACATTTGCAGTAGCAGACTCTACAGTAACCGACACGGAATAAGCCTCCTGGCACGGACCATAAGCACCAGAAGGACCAGAGACCACAACCTCAACATTGCGTGCAAAAGGCGACGGAACTGCATGCCTACGAGAGGTCTTCCCTGGAGTCAACCACCCATCATCTGCTGCTTGAGAAGCTAGCTTAGCGATGCCCGACGAAGTCGTCGTTGTGGACCGAAGGCTAGGACATGTAGCAGAGGATGGTTTGCGATGCCGGAGCGCCGCCATCCATGGTCCAAAATGAGGTGCAGCTGAGAAGAAGTCGGCGCCAGTGAAGAAGAACACGGGCCCGACAGATGGAGGGTTCCACAATGGGGGCAAATGCCGTCTACATGTTTATAGGCGAACTGCTGCCAGAACGGGGATCCATTCGCTATGAGTCTCGCTCCGGGATGGAGAGGTTGGCTCAAATCCACTCTCACACAAGCACGGCAAAGCCACCCCGGTGCCTCTCCTTCGTGGAGGAATCCATAGCAACGAACTGACCTACCACTGAAAGTATGGATCACAGAGTATCGTCAGACCAATACTCAATCGGGAGATTAAGCAATCGTATCCAACAGTGCTGTCCTCAGAGCATCGTCTGCAGGGACGAAATCAGGGCGCCAAGCAACAACATCAAGTGGTTGTCCATTGATAACCCATAGCTGATTCAATGCAGCATCTCTAGCTGCTGGGGCTTCAAATTTGATCAGAGCCGTGCGGTGGGAAAGACTGATGAAAGTAATACGTCCAGCGAGATCAGCCCGGCGGAACTCCTGAACAATGGCTTCCGAAGGCACCCAGCATGAGAGACTCAGCACAATCAAGCCACATACAGACTAACCTTGATCTCAAGGTCAATAGCCTCAGTGGGGAGTTGAATGATATTTGAAAACTGCACTTCCAACTCAGAAATTTCAGCCAGTGAGGGCATCGGAGCAGACCAAAAGAACTGTTGACCACCTAGTCATCGTGAAGGCCCATCGGATGCCTGGCGATGATCACCACCGGACAAAGGAGAAGGGTTGACGTCCGCCATCGATGATGAAGTAACGATCAACAGGATCGACGGAGGTCACCGAGGATCAGGACGAAGGAAGTCAGGAGCACCAATCTTAAAGCACCCATATAGACGAAACCCACAGAGCCCGTATGCTTCTCCAACCTGCACTATTTCCAAAAAGCAGTTCATTGCCCTCCTTCGTTGGGCATCAAATGATTGAATTGCTTTCATCTTCACACTGATGGTGGGCTTCCTGGCTTTCATGACTTCCATCTATGTGCCTCATAGAACCACGAGAGCCATCACGGCCAACGTACAACATGCTCTCAGCTGCCACGGCCTTGTGCTTGCTCGTATTTCTGTATCTCCCTGCCGAGATCTATAATTCCATTCCATCATAAATAATTTGTTCTTGCTAGCTTCACCAACCATTTTAATGAAATGATGAAAGAATTACTTATCTAATCATCTCGAGACTCTAAAAATAAACCCTTCTTGTAATGAAAGGGCTGTGAGTTTAAGTCATGACATACTATTCTTGAAATGGATAGAGCAATAACCAAGTTTGATGATCCTTATTTCATTGTTAAATAGGTTCTACTTTGAATACAATGCAAAAGATGCCAAAATCAAAATCAACATAAATTTCAATGTTTGCTTATTGGGTGGAAGTCGATGAGCTTCAAGCATCGTCATGCGCTAGGCCAGTTTAATTTCTGATGAAGGGATGTGAGCTACAACCAAGTCAAGGTCATCCTTTTTTTTGTGGCTTTATTTGGTTGCAACTTTTCAACCTCCTCTTAATCATAAGTAATATCTGTTGGAAATGGTAAACTTAATTATGGTGATGAAACCAAGAGGCCATAATAAATTCTGAAGAATTAACTATACTTGCAGAAAATGAAGAGAGTCATTTTGAAAAACCAAAAGTTATGGAAAGTCTAAAGGTTCATTATGATGTATTAATGAGGGAAGATCAATAGTCACTTTCTATATTTATAAATAGGACATATTGTAGTGAGTTATTGAGTGAGTGGAGAGCTAATAGAGAAATGATATTATGAAATGATATTTCTTCCACTCCAAGCATTATTATCTTGAGCATTATCCTTGTGCGCTACCAGATTATTATCCATCAAGTGGTATCAAAGCTTCTTGTGTGTTCAAAGCACGTTTCTAACAAGTGGTATCAGAGCCTGGTTGATCTCCAACTGTATCAGAGCCAAGTTGATCCCAAAGCCAAGTTGATCCTAAAGCCCGGTAGATCCTAAAGCAAGTCAGAAAGCCAGAGTATCAAGGAGTAGTTCCAGAAGCTAGAGAAAGCTCCGAGTGCAGAAGGTGCTCGTAAAGGAGTTACTCCATGAAATATATCCTCCATCAAGGTGTTGAGTCTCTGGATCGATAGGAATCCATCGAGAAGTGTACAAGTATAAGATAAAGAGACTTTGCAAAAAAGAAAAAGAAGACAAGAGCAGTCTTCAGAGGTTGAAGAATAGAAACTTCAACACCAATTGAGCAAAATGGAGGATGAAAAGGTAATAGTTGTGGTTGCGCCATACAAGGTAATTCTCAAAGAAATACTTGAAAAACTAAATTTTCTCCAGCAAAGTATACAAGTGAGAAGTCTGGACCAGATCATTCTCCAAGTTTTATGGCAACAGTCATTTTTAAAGATATAAGTGAAAGTTTTATGATTGATGGTCTAGTTTCTATTTCAAAAAAGGAAGCAGAAAATTCTGCAGCATTACAAGCAATTATCTATTTAAAAATACTTATAATATTACTGTGAAAGATGTTCATTTTCAGGAAATTGAAGATGTCAAGATAGCAATGCAAGATTTGCATGAAGCCTATGAAGAGTTGAAGAACAAATATGAAGATAGTATTAAAGAATTAAATGAGCTGAAGCTGACAATGAATAGAAGAGTTATTATAGAAGATGAAGAAAGGGTGATTGAAGAAGATACAAGATATCCACCTCATACATCAATTAGAAGGACATTTGCAAGAAGAGATTTTCCTTCGGGCTGCGGTCCAAATCAGTATTGAAGATATGATGAACAAGACAATTAAGTTTAAAGGGGGGTGTTGGAAATGGTAAACTTAATTATGATGATGGAACCGAGAGGTCATAATAAATTCTGAAGAATTAACTATAGTTGTAGAAAATGAAGAGTCACATTATCTGAAGAGTTATGTTGAAAAACCAAAAGTTATGGAAAGTCTAAAAGGTTCATTATGATGTATTAATGAGGGAAGATCAATAGTCACTTTCTATATCTATAAATATGACATATTATAGTGAGTTATTGAGTGAGTGAGGAAAGCTAATAGAAATGATATTATAGAAACTTCTCTCACTCCCTACATTTCTTCTTGAGCATTCTAGAGCGCTACCAAAATATTGTTTTCAACAATATCATAAGCAATATAATGATAATTATTCCTTTCATCTTCTCCAGTGGATACGCCCATTGCTGACCGTTATGACCATTATTTGTCTCAAAAAATAATATTTAAAATTACAATTATTTTGAAAGTTTTACTACAGCACTTAAAGTTTATATAGGATAATATATAGATAATTATTGTAGATTGAATGGTCCTGCGTTCTTTGCCTAACGTAAAGTATCATAATTAGTACAAAATTTGAGAGCCAAAAAGAAAATAGTGCTGCTTTCTTGTCATGTCCTTTGCTTCCCCACCTAAACAAAATAGTGCTGCTTTCTTCTGCAATCTCAGTTAACCATATGATTTAACTTCAGACCCTTCCAACCCATCCCGTCACTCCAACAAAATTAGTGTATCCGACTTTTTTTTTTCAACGCTAAGGGAAAGCGTTGGAAGCTCCCGTAAACTATTGACGCTTTTAAATAGCGTCGACCAGTGCTGATGCTTATAAGCATCGGTATCTAACGATGCTTATTAGTATCAGCAGCTACGGTATATAACCATATCCTGACTCATTTTTTTCGACGCTATGGAAAAGCGTCAGGAGCTACGGCAGCGTGCCGATGCTTTTAAGCATCGTTAGATGCCGACGCTTATTAGCATCGACAGCCTTAGTAAAGACACGTATCCCGACTCATTTTTTCCGATGCTAGTGGTGAGCGTCGGGAGCTCTAGTAGGCTGGTAGCCTGTCGACGCTTATAAGCGTTGGCAGATAACAATGCTTATTAGCGTCGGTAGTTTAGTTAAATCGTGCAGCGTGCCGACGCTTTTAAGCGTTGTTAGATGCCGACGCTTATTAGCGTCGATAGCCTTAGTAAAGACACGTATCCCGACTCATTTTCTTGATGCTAGTGGTGAGTGTCTGGAGCTCCGCCAGCCTGCCAACGCTTATAAGCATCGGCAGATAAAAAATGATGCTTATTAGCATCGACAGCTTTAGTTAAATCATGCAGCATGCCGACGCTTTGAAAAAGTATCGGCACGTAACAATGCTTAAAAGTGTCAGGATATACCGATACATTAATCGTGCCCTAGCTCCCTCCCTCCCCCTGCATGTTCTAATATCGCTGCCTTAGCTCCTGCCCGCCTCCCCGCCGCGTTCTGATCTCCGATCCTTTTCCTCCCCCTCCTCCCTACCGATCTTCACTTCGTGGATGCTCTCTTCCCCGACGGAGGTGTATCGGCGTCTCTTTTTTCTCTTCCTCGAAGGTAAAATCTATTTCTTTACTCTTTGCTCGTGTTAATTTTAACCCATGTAATTTCTTTTCGGTCCAGGGCTAGGGTTTTGGTTGTTAAGTTTCATGGTGGGGGTGGCTGTTGGCATCGGCATGAGGCTTGGTCCTCTGGATTTGTGGATCGGAAGATAGAAAGAAGACATTCTTCTTCCTTGAAGCTGTGCCCTTTTTTTCTTTAGATTTTGATCCCAAAAATCTACTGGTAAGTCTGTTTCCTTTCTTCTTTAGGTTTCCTTTTCTCCAAATTTGACATTGATCACTTTAAAAAACATCCATGGCTTGCCGACTGCTAAGATCTTTAGGATTTCTGTTTGCCCTTTGCCCTGTGATAGCTTCATTCACTGTGGATCCAACTCAACGATAATTACCAGGATTGGGACGAGGGCCATTATTCAAGAACCAAAACAATGCATGGTCATCCGAAATAATTGTCTATTATTAATTATAATCGATTTTGCCCTGTTATATCTTTGACTTTTTACTGTCAATTAATTGTTCAAAATAATTGTCTGAAAAATTTGCTACTTATTTATTTTACTGTCAATTAATTGCAGCTAGTTATTTACATGATTGGTACACTAAAAAATTAAACTTAATGATTTAATTTGGTCACAAAAAATTATCATAAGACTAACTATGTATATACGACTAACTAGTGTAGTGGTTCTATTAGGAGCTTTCATTACGACATAGCTAGTAGACACTACTACTATAATTAATGGAGTTACGGAAGAGATGATGGCTTCTATGAAAAAACATAGCAATTTCTCTAGTAAAATAAAGAATATGATACCTTTGAAGAAGATAAAAGGAAATGATCTGTTTGATAGAGAAACAGAATAGATGACAGCATGGAGAAAACTAGGGTAGCATTAGCAACTATTTTAAATGGTTAAAAATTCTATACCATATCAATGATTCTAATTTATCCATATTATTTAATAAATAATAAAAAAAGTATTGTAGCAAAAAAATGTTTAAAAGATTACACGATATATAACCAAAAAAATGTTTTTTTTTTGGACAGTCCTTGAAATGTATTAATTATATTTTTATAATGTATAATGCATATTGAGGCATGTTTTGGTTGATTAAAGCATTAATTTCATGTTTATTATTTATTTTGGCATGTTTAGTTTCAAAAATTTGAAGCATGCTATTATTTGGAATTTAAAAATTAGGCACATGCCTAAATATGTTGTGTTTGAGTGGAAAGTTTCATTGAGTATAACTTATCTAGTTGCTTATGAAATTAAGCTTGTACACATAAATTATATTAGATAATGATAATAATCACTTGAAATTACATTAAAGAAATAAAAGAAAAGAAAAGAAAAGATCTATTCATTTATGTTCATATGGCAATGGGGTTGTTGTTAAAGACTCATTAATAGAATCCACAAAATATAGTTATGATGGCATTGTAGTAGAACCTATTTTGTTGATCTTGTCAATCTTATGAAGAGTATAGTTTCTTTTATCACATTACTATTTATTCTAACATATGTTTATGCTACTAAATATCGAACACTTATGATGGTGAATACGTGCAGGATATTGGATAAAGTTGATTGTTTATCGATCATTTATCCTACAATGGATAAAAGTTGGATAAATAAATTAAAAAATATAAAAGAATATTTAGATGAAGTTCGTGATTTCATTAATTTGGTATGGATAAAGGTAGTTTGAATTGAAAGATTTTATGTCCGTGTCGTCGATGTGTTAACAATTCTTATTTAGATCCACAAACCGTTGAAGAACATTAGATATGGAATGATTTTTCAAGAGGTTATACTGAGTAGGTTTTTCATAGAGAATGTATGTTGTCATTATCAAGTAATCAACCCTCCTCGTCTGATCTTAGATCTGGTAATATGCAAGATAACCTTGTAGAAGATGATATGACATGTTTGATCACAGATGCTTTTCGACATGGTATTTAAAACTTTGGAGGTTCAACTAATATACATGAAATGGATGAAATATATGATGGTTCTACATTATGGAACAAACATTTGTTGAGGAGTAGATGCATGAGTTAGCTCGGTATCATAATTAATTAAAGATGTAGATGAACAATTATATTTGGATTGTTTGAAATTTTTAAGATCTCTTTTCTTATACATTTATTTCATATAAAATATATGAATGGATGGTCCGGAAAGAGTTTATCATGCTTCTCAAATTACTAAGGATGCATTTCTAAAGGCACTAGTTTACCATCCTCTTATTATATCATGGTGGAAATGCTGATCGAGAGTCATGCAATGTATGTGGATCTTCATGATGGATAACTCATGAAGAGGATGAGGATGATGTAACGAACAAAATAAAAAATTGATGAAGGTATTGTGTTACTTTCCTCATATTCCTCGATTGAAAAGGCTATATTCATCATCGAAAATAGCTTCATTAATGAGATGACATAATAAAGTGCGTACAAAGGATGGAATGTTGAGACATCCAGCAGATAGTTTAGCATGGAAAGCATTTGATGCTAGGCATTCTGATTTTGTCTCTGATATTCATAATGTTCGTTTGGGTTTAGCTTCAAATGGCTTCAATCACACTCTAAATTCTATATATAGCACTTGGCCAGTTGTTCTAATACCATACAATTTACCACCATGATTGTGCATGAAGCAATCCTCACTTATCTTGTCAATGGTTATTCCAGATGATAAGGGTCCAGAAAATGATATATATATTTTTCTACAGCCTTTAATAGAGGAATTGAAACAGTTATGGGAAGGTGTTGATGCAATTGATACTTCAAATAGTGAAACATTTAAACTACGGGCAGCTTTGTTGTGGACTATTAACGATTTTTCAGCATATGCCAATTTATCTGGCTGAAGTACAAAGGGAAGGATTGCATGTCCTTATTGTGCAGATTCAAACACATTCAATTTGGTTAAAACATGAAGGAAAATTTTGTTATATGGGACATCGCTGATGGTTAGAACCAAATCATTCGTTTATTTTCAGAAAGATTTATTTGACGGTACCATAAAATTGGGATGTACACCTATTTCATCATCTGAAAGTAATATTCATATGCAAATTGATTCCATCAGTTACATATATAGTAAATTCTCAAAGTCTTCTTAAAAAAAAGAAAGGAATGATCAAGAAGAAGTGACAATTGGTAGTATAGATGCATAGGTATTTGAAAATCCAGATATTTGTTTTTGAAAAAGAAAATGAGGAAGATGTAAAGATAGCATCCATGTTGGGGAAATTATTGAGAAAATATTTACCAATTATTGATTTTGATGATTAACAAAAGCCATGAGTATTCATTGTGTTTCTGATAAATTTAATAAATGTTTCAGGTATTAAGATGGTTGTTTATTCAAAGACACTTAGGAATCCATTTTGAACCAAGTTTAAATGGAATTTATTTAAGTTCAGAATTTGGAGCCGACACCTAGAACCTTTAGAGCCGACTCTAAAGTGTATCAGAGCAGTTATATATTTTTGGCACGGTTCGAAGTCGACACCTTGAGTTTCAGAGCCGACACCTAAGGTTTTAGAGCCGACACATGAATAGGTGGAGCCGACTCTAACCTGAGATACAGAGAAGCTATTTTCTGCTTCAGAAGTCGGAGTCGACACATTAGTTTTTAGGAGCCGACTCCAGTCTGAGTGGAGTCGACACTTTGTAAAGTCGGAGCTGACTCCTCATCGAATCAACTTTTTCTATTTATAGAATATGATCTGGAGCCGACATATGAAAAGTTGGAGCCGACTCCAACATGTCAGAAATAATTTTCAAAAGTGTCAGATTAGCTCTAACGGTAACTTTTCTTCACCTAACCCCCAACGGATCTATCTCTTTGTGTGAGAAAGCAATCCACCTACTCTGTAACAGTTATTTTCCCACCTAATCTCTATATAAAGAAGGGATTCGTCCATTTAAAAAAGAGAGAGCAGAAAATCAAGAAAATAGCAGAAATTTAGAGAGAATTTTGAAAAGAAAGAGGGAAAGAAAAATCTCTGAGTCCACACTCATTTCAATAGAGATTCAAGAACAATCCTGTTGGCCCAGATGACAACCCAAGAGGGGGGGGGGGGGTAAATTGGGTTCTTTAAAAAATTAGCCTTTTAAAATAGTTTGCTTAAGAAGAATGAAGGTAAAGGCAATATAAATAAAAAGTGCAGGGAATAAAATAGAGATAGAGAAAGAGTCATGAAAGCACTGCAAACACAAAGATTTTATAGTGGTTCGGTGTATCCACACCTACGTCCACTCCCAAGATTCACTTGGGTCCACACTATAATCTTCCTTGATTACAGCCGAGTTGTTTTATAAGCTCACAACTCAAACTTGTTGTTTTCCCGGGATCACAACGAACCCAGCTGGTTTTTTCGGGCTCACCAGCACAAAAACCCTAACACAAGCTATCCCAAGCTTGTACCGAGGTAAGACTACCTCCACTAGTTCAATCCCCCAGATTGAACTAGATACA
The DNA here is from genome assembly GCA_900491605.1 of Calamus simplicifolius. NCBI lineage: Eukaryota > Viridiplantae > Streptophyta > Magnoliopsida > Arecales > Arecaceae > Calamus > Calamus simplicifolius. Next base: position 229,227 of record UESW01004344.1, on the reverse strand, counting down.
ATAATAGAATGTTGTTTTCAATTACAAAGCTCCTTATGAGCAGATAATCAAATATAAGAATAACAAGGTTTAGAAAAGCCTGATTTATAGTTGGTTGGCTTTTGAGCTTTTCTTCTTTTCTTCTTTTCTTCTTCTCCTTGCTGGGTTGAATCAAGCCTCAGCTCCGATTCTTCACAGTTGAAGCAGTTGAGAAGGGTTGAAAAGCAAGAAACGAATCCTCTTTCTCCAAGTTGGGAAATCCACCAAAACTTTGATTTGAATGCCTTGAATTCCTCTTGAGCTTTTT
>UESW01004344.1:41570-222238 GCA_900491605.1 Calamus simplicifolius | reverse complement strand
ATCATCAAGCTATCAAGAAAATAAATACCAGTAAGGATTACAATTTAGACAAGAAAGCAGCTCTAAATATAGAATCTGGGAGATAATCATATTGTATTCAAACCATTCAATGTTTCACCCCACATATTGATGGTCTAATTGTTGTTTGGGTGAGCATGTGGGTTGGTGTACACCATGCAATGCTTGCTCTGCTGTTACTATTATTGTCTTGTAAACTATGGTCATTGCAATCTAAAATTTTATGTAAACTAAGGCTTGAGGCTTACACATGACTTCATTTTTTTTTCTATTTTTTAATTAAAAATTAAATCTAAGCAATAATGCTATCTTTGAAAAATAATCCTGATGTAGTGAGATCAATGCTGTACAGGGGAAAAAGAAAAAGAAGAAGAAAAAAAAAGCTCACGGGGCTCATTGATTCATTGTGGTCATGCAACATGGGGTTAGCCGTGATCACGAAACTCGGCTCTCAAAATTAACTCTCCCAACTTTAAAAGCCTATTTGACATGCATGTTGCACCCTACCTACTATTTTAGATATATGCTAGCCTTAATGCTTATATTTTTGAGCAAGACTGTGCATGGAGAAAGCATTCATTTCTTCTGGGATTAAAAAAGAGGGGAAAAAGAATAGATCACTAGTCAACCATATATAATTGAACAGGGACTTTAACTCTGTTTTGTCACCCGTCATGATCACAAGGAACCAATTATTATGAAAAGGGATGTAGTATTAACAACACCAAGAACTTAGTTAGCGCTATCATAAATGCATATTTAGACATGTGCAACATGCTGGAAACAAGATTGTTTATTACTTAGCAAGAAATTCATTTCTGGACTTACCTCTGTTTCCATCGGTTTACCCCATGCCTTTGGATTTCATCCATTGGAAATATACACATGTGGAAGAACTTCTTTTAAAAGGAAAAAAAATCCTTTGAAACGTATCTGAATAACTAAATTAGAAGTTGAGGCTACAATGATTGAAAGATAAAGATCAAAATTTAAAATTCTTTAATAAGACCATAGTTACAAGGAGGAGCTCCACATAAAGCATGAATTCCACCGGTACTTCTACGATATGTGGTGTGTTGCTGCTGAAATCTGTCCTCTGACTCGGGCGCAATCGAGCTTCAGCGTAGGCTCCCTTCTGGGTGGACTTGCAAAAAACAGTTCTCACACAAGAGGCGTTGGGGGTGGCCCTCTGCGGAAGACCCTCCGACGCTCAAGTCAGTGGGGATCAACAACGAACAAATATGAGGAGAAGGCTCTCGCTGAAGAGTCTCTCCAGGATGGCCTTTCGAGAGCTCTGAGCAGAGCGTTAATGGCGGAAAGGGGTAGCAAGCATGCATGTGTCTTGAGTGCAAAATGGCCTTACATGAGGGGATCTGGGGCTGTGATATTTATAGGCGACCACCTGATTCCTTGGACACGTCACAGAGGGTCTGAAAGTTGTTAGGATTCGAAATTGATTCGAATCAGGCTGTTACAGAGCCGGTAGGATCCGTATCCGATTGGTTAGAGGATCAATGGCCAGGAAGAGCAGACGATGCTTCAAGATTCAGGGACTGTATAGGCTCCAGGGATCTAGGCCACTCCCGTGGGTCCTAGGCCACTCTTGGTGTAATTTCTGTTTGGAATCTTATGAATTTAAACTCTCCCGCGCTGGATTCCGCAGAGGTTCTCGAGTGCCCGGATCTAGCTGGGGCATAAGGATAGCTCGGACTGGGACCGAGGTATAGTGAATAGCTCGGCTAACGGGGCATAGTGAATAGCTCGGCTGGCGAGGCATGGTGGATAGCTCGGCTGGTGAGGCACATTGAATAGCTCGGCTGGCAAAGCACAATGGATAGCTCGGCTAGCGAGGCACAGTGAATAGCTCGGCTGGCGAGGCATAGTTGATAGCTCGGCTGGCGAGGCACAGTGAATAGCTCGGCTGGCAAGGCACACCCAGGGAATCCTTGGCTCGTCGAGGGGCTAAGGTGCTTCGGTCCACCGAGGTATAACGGCTGACTTATTTCTGATGGGCATTGCACATCGAGTGAGGGTCAGGGTTCAGGGTCGATCCTAACCTCTTGCACGATTATTAACGTAACGGCTATTTTACCCCTCAATACATGCCCGCCACTCCCTAGTTCGAAGCGTAGGTTCAAGCATAGGGAGTATAGTTCCAGGTGGCAAGATCTGAATGGAAGGGTCTGGATTTGACAGCCTGCATAATGATGCCCTTGTTAATGTTGCGTGGCCGCCATGCCTTTACTAGATGAATCCATCATTTCTTAGGGGTAATGGTTGGGGAAGCGCCACGTATCAAATCCCGATTTTTATGGTGCCTACAATAGCGGTTCCGTGTCTCGATTAAGATGCCTTATCTTCTCTTTGAAGCGATTTCCTTTGGGAAAAGCAAAGTCAAAGCGGTGCCATTCCCATTCGCAGCGCTTTTTCATTTCTTCTCGGAAATCTTGTTCCCCTTTTCCTTTGTAACCTCGCTCGGCGTCTCTTTCGACCACAGCATGGTGAGTCCTAGCGACATGGTTTCAAGATCGTTGCCGAGGATTTGGAAGAATACGCCAGAAGTATGGCATTCCCTCGGATATCATCTTGCGGTTGCTGGAGCCCGAGCATAGGGTCTCGCAAGAACTGGAGCGTGAGATCTTTCTTTATGAAGATAGCCTGAAGGTAGGCCTCTGGTTTCCCCTTCATCCTCTGGCAAAGGAGATCATGAGGTTTTACAATATCTGCCCGACAATGGTGGCTCCCAACAGCTATCGCAATATCATCGGGTTTATCTCGATGTGCAACCGGGTTCAGGTAACAAAAACCTTCACATGTTCCGTGCTTATTATCATCTGATGTTCGGGAGGAACTCGAGTGGTCCTATATCGGACCTCGGAAATCATTCAAGACGATCACGGATAAGCCGTCATCCATAAAGGAGTGGAAGGTTCGATTTTTTATCGCCGAGGGGAACATCGGCTCCGACTTCCCGTGGGGATAAAAAACTTTGCCAGGGATATGGAAGCACATCCAGCCTATTGAACAGGAGAAGGAGGACCTAGAGGTCCTTTGTGACGGCCGAGTGTTCTCGGCTAATGACTTACTATCGGAGGAGGCCCTTTTCGCCATCGGGCTTAGCCCCATCGACGTACAAGGTAAGTCCCTTTTTTTTTATTTCCCTCGAGCCAATGTACCTCGGTTTGATCGTTCGCCCACTTTGCTTGCAGCCAAAAGATCTGCACTAATGGGCCGCATAAAGAGGGAGTTGAGCAAGCCCAGAGAGGCTAGTAGTGTGGAAAGGCGTAAACCTGAGAAGAAAGTCTATCTCTCTGAAAAGCGCTCACCGGAGACCGAGCGAGTCAGGGTTAGCCCGCTCCTTATCATCGAAGCATGAGAATGTGGGTGCACCTGTAGTGAAAGAGGGGTTCCCTCAGTTGAAGGAAGAAGCGATAGCCACGACGGAGGAGCAGAAAGCAGAGGAGGACCCCAGAAGGTTGCTGAGATTCCCTGTCCTTTGGTGGTGGATATAGTGGACAGCCCGACGAGGTTTTGTGTGCTTATCTGGCAATCCCCCTTCCTGGGGATGAGCTACCGCCAGGCTCGGCAGAGGTCGGTATCCTGGGGGTTCCTTCCTCGAGCAAGAAGGTGTCTCTAGCTTCGACGAGAGAATAGAAGGGAGCGGTCGCAATCACCGAGGCTCAAGATGAGCCTACCATCGAAGGGCCTCCCTCGAGGGATTGAGGGGCGGTGATGTTGGGCCAATGGTAACGGAGGCTCGAGAGGAGTCTTCGCTAGAGAGCCTCTGCCTGGAGAGGTTGGACGAGCTGGTGAGAGGATTGAGGCCTCAGTGGAGCCCGTGGGGGGAAAGAAGATGCTGGCGATCAAGGAGAAAACTCCGGACGAGGAGAGGACAGAATAAGAATCTTCCAGTTGAAGCTTCTCCACCGAGGCTTCGGAAAATTGATGCCTGGGCTGATCGAGGTATCATAGGAATCTCAAGCCAGAATTTTACTGAAGGAGGCAGGAGGTTGAAGGCTTCTGAGCCTAAAGTTGCTGGCCTGGTTCTTCGGATGAGCAGCCCGATAGTTTGGACCCGGCCATCGAGGGCGTTCGATGTCCTGATGAGGTCGGCGTTATATCCGGGCGCGGGTCCCTCGGTGAATGAATTGTAGACCTAGACCTCATCGATGCCGCATTTGGTCAGCGGAACGTGAAGGATGTCCATCTTCTCCCAGAAAATAACTTCGCCTTATGGGGCTCGTTAGGTCCTATGCCTCTCGGGTGAGTTACTGTTCTTGAGCAATGATGCTTTCTGGGTTGATTTGATTGCACTTTCTTTTTGTGTTTTGTTTCACAGAGCGCTTTGATCACTAGGCGTAATGCCGGCGCTTGAATCTGGCAACAGGGGCCAGTGCCTAGGCTAAGAGAGTCAGCACTGAGCTCAGGCTGCGAGCGGAGGCATCTGATAATCTTGAGCGAGTCTGGACGTCGCCAATGAGAACTTGGCAAGGGCGAGGGGACTGCATCAGGCCACCCTTGATGATGCATCCAAGTTGAGGCTTGAAGTTAAGGAGTTACGCGGGCTCCAAACGAGGTATGACGAAGCATGCTTGGAGCTATCACAGAACAAATCTAGGCATGCTGGAGAGATGGAAACTATCAAAAGACAGCTTAACAAGAGTCAAGACAGGCTGAGGAAAGAAGCTGCTGAGGAGAGGAATCGCCTAAATAGAATACTCAATGAGACGGAGGGGAAGATTCGGTAGCTGCAACATTGCATCATCGCTAGGGATGATAGGATCAAATGGCATAGGAGAAAATAGTCAAGCTCGACGATGAGCTCTCCCAGTCCAGGGAAGAAGCTGACAGCAGGGAGTCGAGGATTAATGACCTCAAGGATAGGATCGAGTAGGTAAAGACCGACAAGCTGAGGGCCTTTGGCGAGGTCGAGGAGTTGACCGAGAGATTAGCCCGGCAGGAGGAAGAGGTACGATGTTGTCTCTTTAACTTCCCCTGTTATCTTATTGCTGCACCAGCTAACTCTGCTCTGACATATGGAGAAAGCGAAACTCGAGGGCCAAGGTCAATTAGAAAGCCTGCAAGGAGAACTGGCATCGAGTCGTCGGAGGAGCTTGAGCCAGGTTGCTGAGGCCGAAGGACAGCTTGCCCTACTTTGGGGCGAACAAGAGCAACCTATGCCAAGGCTTTCCAGCTTGGCGTAGAGGAGGTTCAAACCAGAATATCTCGAGAGCATACGGAATGGGACCTCTCCTTTTTGGACGTGGAACCCTTTGAGGCATGTACCTCGGAGGCTAAAGAAGCTGAGTAAGAAGATATTTCAGACATCAACCTTGATGCTATTATGAGTTCTAGCGAGGCCGTGGCTCCCGAAGGGCACTCCCAGCTTGCTGCCAAGGAAACAACGATATTCAAAGTGGGCGAAACAAGTCAAGCCCCCCAGAATGTTACCGAGGAGACTGCCGGGATCGTTCCAACCCCTGATTCTTAAGGGTAACTTGTGTATTTTTCGCTTTTCAGATTTGTAACCTAGTTAAAATTTTCGATGGACAGATCTTTCGTCTCCACTTGTTCGCCTTTTTGGCTAATCTTTTAGCTCAAGTTTTCTTCTGACTGTGAACAAATTGTAACTCATTCGTGCTCTTAGGTTGGTCTGGTTCAGACTTAGATAAACATCTCGGTCGAGGCCGAGGTATAAGGATAGTTTGGTTTGTCCGAAGTGAAAAATTGGCATGCTCGACCGAGGCATAAAATGGTCCGGTGTTGTCGAGAAACATAGTTCCGATCCCGCTCAGAGCGGGTAAGGAAATTTTCCCCACCAAAGTATAGGATAGCTCGACTCGAAATGGCCCAGAGTTGTAGAGGTATCCTGGTTGGGGCTGAGGTTAGATAGTTTGGCCTGTCCGAAGTGAAGAAGTGGGCATGCTTCAGTTTGACGTTTCCCAGTCCGAAGCATAGGTTCGGGCATAGGAAATACAGCTCCAGGTGACATGATCTGAATGGAGGGGGTTTGGTCCCGAGAAAGGGGGTGCATCCCGAGTGCCGTAAAGTTATTAATGATCCTCTTCAATGAGGGAGCAGAACTCTTCGTTTTCTGTGAGCGCCCACTGAGGCAGTGACATATGGCGTGTTTCGCGGGAGTAGTGTTTGAATTGATGGCCCGGGCGATCGGGATACTCGCTAGGAGTAGTTTAAAAATGGATGGGGGACACCATCGTTAATCACATCTCCTATTGGCCTCCCTGAGCTTGGGATAGTAGGATGGCTTTCGAGGATGGAGGGAGGCCAGGTAACGGCAGTAGTGGCCATGAGAGGCCCCATAGGGGCCGCACTACGATGACCTTTGACGGGGAGGTCTTGGCGTCAGTGTTTGCAGACTGCGAACAGCTTCAGAGGGCGGCTGAGCAGTATTTGGCTATTTCTATGAGGGAGATCGAGCTCTTGCATCGGGCCAACAGCCAGCTAGAGGGGCAGGTAGCATCCCTCCAACGACAGATTGCCGAGTTTGCTCAGTGGCGTGGGGGGAGCTCAACAATGCCCGGAGAGATGATAAGCCCAAGTGAGGGCTCATGTACCTTTTCCTTTCCTTTCTTGTTGTCCTTTTTTAGCGATGAATGAAAAGAAGAATTTTTGGAACTTTTGTGTCTGATGCTATCTTCAAGATGTTTATTCTCATCACTTGGTCTTGGCCAAAGCTTCTAATATTAAGAGATGCACTTTGGCTCTGGCCGAAGCTTTTATTCGTAAGGAATGCACTCGGCTCTAGTCGAGGTTTGCGCACCTCGGCTTTGGCTGGGGCTTATACACTTCGGCACCGGTCGGGGCTTGTAAGCTACCCGAATCCGGCCGAAGCTTCCTTGCCTCTTGGTCCGACCGGGGTTGGCTGAAGTTTTCAGCTAGGAGGTCGGCTCGGACCGAGGCATAAGATAATGTTCAGTTGTACTGAATCGAAAGGAGATACATTGGTTTATTCGAAGTATGGAGGCGATCTTGGCTTTGAGTTGAAGCACAAGGCAATGTCTCGGCTTATGCCAAGACATAACAGTCGATTGGGCCGGAATAGAGGATATTGATGTGCCTTTATTGAGGAGTACTTGACTTCTGCGCCTTTCTTTTATTACTGTGCCAGTGCCTTGTCTTTTCCAAGGCGAGTTGGCCTTCTTTTTGTCGAGATGGATAAACGGCTTTGTAACCTGTAGAAGGATGCCTCGTACTTTCATAGGTCATTTATCCCGCTGGTCTTTTCCAACGCAAGTCCTTTTAACGTACAATGTAAGCACTCGTCCGTCATTGGAGGGTGTTTTTCATCGATGATTTTCCATGCCTTCTCGTATCTCAAAGACTGGCGGACGATTTCCTGCATTTAAGGCTCCTGATTCGAGATCAAAAGGAAATCTTCTGGCATGCGTCATGGCTTGGGCAACGCGCTCGGCGCGCATCAAAGAGCGTTCTTTTCATCATGGGAAGCCACGTGGTAGTGTGGCCAGGGCATTTTGAATCTCGGGGCCTTCTGCTTTAATAACTACTCCCGATCCGTTTGCCTATAAAATGGGAGGGGGGCAGTGTTAGGCCATCTCCTAAGACTTTCTTCCCTATGAGTTGTAAAAGTTTTCATGATGTCTGCGTCCCTGAGGTTGAGAGTGGAGGGACTAAGCTTTCCTTTTGCAAGTCGATTTCCCCTAGATAGCTGGGGTGATAAAGAAGTTGCTGAAGAGCAGCCCGTCCTCAAGAGAGGAGCTTCGGAGATCATATGGAGAGCGCACGGGAGGGCCGTAGAGATCATATGGGGAGCGCATACTGTGTGTCCTTTGCCACTTGCCATGGGGACCATTGGAGATGCAAAGCGTGCATGTCCCCCTGGTAAGGACGGACTTTTCCTTCTCCCTTGGGCTGGATTCCTTAGCTCATCCGACCGGAGAATCTTTCACTGCGTGAGGAGGGAGGAGGGATGTGTGGGTTTGCTTGTTCCCTGCCTTTCACAATCGGGCAGCGACCTGCAGCCCAGCATTCCACCTAGGGGGAATGTTTCCTCAGCATCAGCATCCACAGGTCTTCCTTCTGTTTTTGGATCTCTTAATTCATCCAGTGGACCTGTGGGAGGCCGGCTCCGCTATCTGGCCTTAACCAGTGGTTTAGGGTGAGCTGTCTGGTTTGTCTGATTTCTCGGGTCAGATGCCAAAACATCATTATTAACCGAAGCTGACTGAAGCAGTCCGACCGAGCTATTTACTTGTCTTCATTTTCTATTCCATGATGCACTTGTAATGCCTCTTAGGAGGTTGTAACTCTTTTTCATTGATGAAGAAATAAAGAAAGTTTTATTCTTTCTTCTTTTAGCACCTGCTTGTTTTTCGATGTGATTGTGTTTGAGAGTTACTACTCCCATATCATGCTTTTTGTGTCATAGCATATTTTAGCAACGTTCTTGCTACCTTGTTTTTGTTAAGACCAATGTTCGGTCCTCAGTGGAGGAAAACGTTTATCCCTGTTTGGGTCAGAGGTAGACCTAGGCGGTCCTATGGACTCATGCGGTAAGCATGGTCTTGTTTGCAGAACGAAGCAAGTATTTCTTCGGAAAGAGACAGCTCGTATGTCTTTACGGTTGAGTAGGAGGAGGTTGTTTTCTTCTGCCAAAGTATCATAGGACGCTCGAGCGATGGCAAGATATTTGGGAGATTGCCCAATCAGGCCGAAGTTTCAGGGTTGTGTCCCTTGGTTCGGCTGAGACCTTAGGATTTATTCAAGAATATATCACTTGGCTCAACTGAGGCATCGAATAATATGGCACTCGGTATAGAAAGGCATCAGGGAATACATCGCTCGGCTTAGCCGAGGTATCCGAATATATCGCTCGATTTAGCCGAGACTTCATAAGGAACATACTTTACTTGGCCCGCCAAGGTGTGGAGATCGCTCGGCGTTGCCGAGGATTTTTAATATTTTACTTGGCCCTGCCAAGGTATGAAGATCGCTCGGCGTTGCCGAGGATTTTGATATTTCGGAGATAAATCACTCGGTTGGGCCAAGAATTTTGGTAAGAGACGCACTTCGTCTCTTGCCGGGGCTTCTGCGCCATTTGATCCGGCTGGGGCTTGTAAGCTGCCTGGATCCGGTGAAGTTTCTTCACTCTTTGGTTTGACCGGGGCTTGTAAGCTGCCCGAATTCGATCAAAGTTTCTTCACTCTTTGGTCCGACTAGGGCTTGCAAGCTGCCCAAATCCGGTCGAAGTTCCTTCATTCTTTGGTCCGACCGGGGCTTGTAAGTTGCCCGAATTCGAACAAAGTTTCTTCATTCTTTGGTCCAGCCGGGGCTTGTAAGCTGCCCAAATCCGGACGAAGTTTCTTCATCCTTTGGTCCGACCGGGGCTTGTAAGCAACCCGAATCCGGCCGAGGTTTCTTCATCATTTGGTCCGACCGGGCTTGTAAGCTGCCCAAATCCAGATGAAGTTTCTTCACCATTTGGTCCGGCCGGGGCTTGTAAGCTGCCCGAATCCGAACGAAGTTTCTTCACTCTTTGGTCCAGTCGGGGCTTGTAAGCTGCCCGAATCCGATCGAAGTTTCTTCATTCTTTGGTCCGGCCAGGGCTTGTAAGCTTCCCAAACCCGGACGATGTTTCTTAACTCTTTGGTCCTGCCGGGGCTTGTAAGCTGCCCGAATCCGGTCGAAGTTTCTTTACTCTTTGGTTCGGTCGGGGCTTGTAAGCTGCCCGAATCCGGACGAAGTTTCTTCATTCTTTGGTCTGGCTAGGGCTTGTAAGCTGCCCGAATCCGAATGAAGTTTCTTCATTCTTTGGTCCGGCTGGGGCTTGTAAGCTGCCCGAATCCAGACGAAGTTTCTTCATTCTTTGGTCCGGTCGGGGCCTATAAGCTGCCAAATCTGGTCGAAGTTTCTTCACTCTTTGGTCCGGCTGGGGCTTGTAAGTTGCCCGAATCTGGTCGAAGTTTCTTCATTCTTTGGTCTGGCCGGGGCTTGTAAGCTGCCCGAACCCGGATGAAGTTTCTTCACTCTTTGGTCTGGCTGGGGCTTGTAAGCTGCCCTTCCTCTAGCGCCAATTTGTTGCTGCTGAAATCTGTCCTTCGACTCGGGTGCAATCGAGCTTCAGCGTGGGCTCCCTCCTGGGTGGACCTGCAAAAATAGTCCTCACGCGAGAGGCATTGGGGGTGGTCCTTGCGGAAGACCCTCCGACGTTCAAGTCAGTGGGGATCAACAACGAACAAATATGGGAGAAGGCTCTCGCTGAAGAGTCTCTCTATGGTGGCCTTTCGAGAGCTCTGAGCAGAGCGTTAATGGCGGAAAGGGATGAGCAAGCGTGCGTGTGTCTTGACGTGCATAATGGCCTTTCCTGAGGGATCTGGGGCTGTGATAGTTATAGGCGATCACCTGATTCCTTGGACACGTCACAGAGGGTCTAAAAGTTGTTGGGATTCGAAATTGATTCGAATCAGGCTGTTACAGGGCCGATAGGATCCTTATCCGGTTGGTTAGAGGATCAACGGCCAGGAAGAGCAGACGATGCTTCAAGATTCAGGGACTGTATAGGCTCCAGGGCTCTGGGCCACTCCCGTGGGTCCTAGGCCACTCTCGGGTGTGATATCTGTTTGGAATCTTCTGAATTTAAACTCTCCCGCACTGGATTCCATAGAGGTGCTCGAGTGCCCGGGTCTAGCCGGGGCATAAGGATAGCTCGGACTGGGACCGAGGTACAGTGAATAGCTCAGCTAACGGGGCACAGTGAATAACTCAGCTAGCGAGGCACAGTGAATAGCTCGGCTGGCGAGGCACAGTGAATAGCTCGGCTAGCGAGGCACGGTGGATAGCTCATCTGGCGAGGCACAATGAATAGCTCGGCTAGCGAAGCACAATGGATAGCTCGGCTAGCGAGGCACAGTGAATAGCTTGGCTGGCGAGGCACAGTGGATAGCTCGGCTGGCGAAGCACAATGGATAGCTCGGCTAGCGAGGCACACCCGGAGAATCCTTGGCTCGTCAGGGGCTAAGGTGCTTCGGTCCACCGAGGTATAATGGCTGACTCATTTCTGATGGGCATTGCAGCGAGTGAGGGTCAGGGTTCAGGGTTGATCCTAACCTCTTGCACGATTATTAACGTAACGGCGATTTTACCCCTCAACATGGTGTAATGAAGTAGTTGGTCACCTTACCTCCAGTATACTATCAATTAAATGAAGATGAAAAATTGATGCTTAGTACATATGTGATGTAGGAGGAGATCGTCCAAGCTCTATGAACCATGTATCTAGATAAAGCTCCAAGGCTGAATGATTTTTTATCTAGTTTCTTCAAAAAATATTGAAAGATTATTGGAACTAACATTATTTGAGCTTTCAGCAGTTCTCTAAGATAGGATACGGGCTGGATGCTTAGAAGGCTATGTTCATTGTATTGATTTCAAAATCCAAGAATCTAACCTTAGCCTCCCATTATAGGCCTATTAGTTTTTGTAAACTATTTATAAATTAGTTATAAAAATCTTAACCCTAAGAATTTATAAAATCATCCAATTATTGATTTTTGAGGAGTAGGCAAGTTTTATTACAAGTTAAACTCACATCCAGTTATTTACTTAATTTATAACGCCTTAGATAATACTTGGTCAAACCCATAAGATTTCTACACTTAGATAGAATAATAATAGTCAACTTATTCATATTGACCTATATATAATTAAAATTGTAACAAAATTATGAAGTTAAAATTTATCTATTTTTAAGGTTAAATTATGATATATTACTAGACCAAAGTTCAAGATGTTAGACACACATTGCAATACTATGACCATCAAATACCGATAGATGAATGAAATAGAGTGTGGTTTGTTGTCTTCCTCAACCAATCATCTTAGTTCCTTAATGGGACCACTACAAGAAAATATTAAAATAGTGATGAAAATTAGTGATAGAAATTTTCGTCACTAAATTGTGATGGTTTAGTAACAAAATAGTGACAAAAATTAAAATTAGTGACAGATTAGTCTATCCGTCACTAAACCATCACTAAATTAGTGATGGACTATCACATCCTTCACTAAATTTAGTGACGGATTGCCCCTTCCGTCACTAATCCGTCACAAATTAGTGACGAAAGAGCAATCTGTCACTAAATTGTGATGGATTTCCCTTCCGTCACTAATCCGTCACGAATTAGTAACGAATGGGGCAATCCATCACTAATTAGTGACGGATTGCCCCTTTCGTCATTAATCCATCACAAATTAGTGATGAAGAGTAATCCGTCACTAAATTATTGATGAATTTTCCTTCCATCACTAATCCATCATGAATTAATGACGGATGGGGCAATCCATCACTAATTTAGTGATGGATTGCCCCATCCGTCACTAATCTGTCATAAATTAGTGATGGAAGAGTAATCCGTCACTAAATTAGTGATGAATTAGTGACGGATTGCCATCTAAATATACTCTAATTTTTTTAAAAATAAATTGTGACGAAAAAAGCTGCGTCCGCATGTGCCAGTTAAATGCGCCGCCTCCCATGTGCATCCTAGCCATGTGTTTGCCTCCCGGTGCACGCCATGCTCATCTGCTACTCGGCCTATGCGCGCGCCTGCCATGGCCCGCGCGCGTTTGCACCAATTGGCTTGTCTCTTCGGCTGCATAACCTTGCCTGTGTCTGGCACCCCTTGCGCCATATTTGTGCGTGCCTAGTGCTGTGTCTGCGCGTACATGCGCCTATGCATGACTGCACTTGGCTACGCATGCATCCCTAATTTAGTGACAGATTGCACTTCCATCACTAATTTATCACAAAATTAGTGACGGAGGAGCAATTCGTCACTAATTAGTGACAGAAGAGCAATCCGTCACTAATTTAGTGACGGATGGGACAGTCCGTCACTAATTTTGTGACGGACAAGGTCATCCATCACTAATTTAGTGACGGATTGCCCTTCCGTCACTAATTAGTCACAGATTAGTGACGAATGGGACAATCCGTCACTAAATTAGTAACGGATTGCCTTCCGTCACTAATCCGTCACAAATTAGTGATGGAAGAGTAATCCGTCACTAAATTAGTGATGAATTAGTGATGGATTGCCTATCTAAATATATACTCTAATTTTTTTTTTAAAAAAATTGTGACAAAAAAGCTGCGTCCGTATGTGCCAGTTACATGCACCGCCTCCCATGCGCATCCAGCCACGTGTTTGGCTCCCGGCACGCGCCATGCGCATCTGCTACTCGGCCTGCGCGCGCGCGCCTGCCCTAGCCTACGCGCGTTTGTGCCAATAAGCCTATCCCTTCGGCCGTGCAACCTCACCTGTATCCAGTGCCCCTTGCGCCATGTCTGCGCGTGCCCAACGCCCTGTGCCGGCCATTGACGCGCGCCTGTGCGCATCCCTAATTTAGTGATGGATTGCCCTTCCGTCACTAAATTAGTGACGGATTGCCCTTCCATCACTAAATTTATACTCTAATTTTTTTAAAAAAATTATGATGAAAAAATCAATCCGTTACTAATTTAGTGATGAACTGCCCCATCCGTCACTAAATGAATTAATTTTTTCATCACATTTTTTTAAAAAATAATTAAAATATAAATTTAATGATGAAAATAATAGAAATTTTATTTTTTCCCTACTTTAGTGACGGACGAATAATTTCGTCACTAATTAGTGACGGAATGATAAGAACAATTCCGTCACTAATTAGTGACGGAATTATCATTCCGTCACTAAACGCGCTTTTACATTCTTGCCCCCCTTCCTTCTATCCGCATATCTTTTTTTTTTTTCCGTTCCTTCTATCCGCCGCGCTTCTCTCTAGGGTTTCTTAGGCGATCTTGACGGAGCCGAAGAAGGAGGCGGAGAGGAGGGGCTGGAGGAAGGACAAGAGGAAGCTGTTGAAGTAGTGATGATGGAGGAGGGAGGGGACGGGAACGGGGACGGGGACGGGGACGGGGACGGGCTCGGGGACCGGACAATACCGGGGAGTGAAGAGGAGGATACACTGTCCATCGGGCCGGAGCCATCGGTTGCAAGCTCGATCAGCGATAGCAGCAGCATCGCCAGTGCCACCGATGAGTTCTCGAGCTTCGACGCGTATTGAGACCGGGACTCCGAGCTCCGTGGCAAGGCCTGCTTTGACTGTGAGTGTGGGTGTGCCGCCGGCCATCGCTAAACTAGAGGTTCAGGGAAGTCGGGCCAGTTCAAGAAGTGGTGGTGGGCGCAGCGTGTTCTTGACGAGTTATGTGCCGCTCTGGGGCCGTGTGTCCATTTGGGGGCGGAGGCCGGAGATGGAAGATGCTGTGGTGGCGGTGCCTCGCTTCTTCGAAATCCCTCTCCGGATGCTAACCAGTGATTGTGTTGTGGATGGGATGGATCCGAGTTTGATTAGCTTGCCTGCCCACTTATTCGGAGTCTATGATGGTCATGGCGGCGCCCAGGTGATCCAATTCCTCTTTCCTTTACTTCATGGGTTCTATTTGTTCATGTCATATGGGATTGCTTGGTTTGAAGCTTTCCTCTGTGTCTCTTAGGTTGCTAATTACTGTCGTAATTAGTGCAATTATTTGATCAATTCATCAAAAATAGAAGCGGTAACGAAGCTACATATAGGCCGCCCATAACGAAGGAGATCCCTGTTGCATAGATCCTTCCTCCACTCTCGCCATGGTACATGACCAATCTACTCCCATACCAGGCAAGAAAAGCCCATATGGAGAAAGAGAGGCCAGCGCACCCTACGGCTAGCCCTTTTGCAATGCCTTGTTTGATCCCCAGCTTGACAGTCTTATCCAAAATAGCACCATATCTATCCAGAATCCTTTTCTCTGCAGTGAAGGAGTATATGGTTTTGATTGAGCTCAGGGCCTGCTCTACTATGGCATTTGCTTTGGCGTAGACTCCACGGGACTTGCGAGAGAGGTGGAGAAGATATTTGCCATAGATGAGGCCTGGTATAATTAGAAGCAAGACAAGTGGAAAGGCTACCAACGAAAGTCTCCACGAAAAGTATGTTGAGAATATGAGTCCGGAGATGAAAGCTGAAGAGTTCATCAGAAGACAGGTACCTGTGGTAAGAGAAGGAGAACAAAAAAAAAAAAAAAAAAAAAGAAAAGATTTATGGGGTTTCAACAGTGTTAGAGGAAAACATCACCAAGATAATGCATGTTTAAAACTCGAGTTTGTCATAACTTTCAACAGTTTTCAAAGAAATTGACTTTATAATTTATTAATCTTATTTTTTTATGGAAATTTCTTAAAAGCTGCGAGATCTCTTCCTTCAATTTCATTTGTATGGAATATATTAGCCCTAAACCTTATTCTGATCAAGCAAGGAAACATATCGAATATATGAGTGTTTGATGGAAGTGCACAAATGCCGTGAAATTAATCCTGTGGATTTCCACAACTGACAAGTTGAAAAGTTCTCTATTGCTGTTTTAAGAGGACCCTGTTCGTCTATCTTTTCAAGAATAGTCTGTCTTTCTATCAATGTTATAGTAACTTATATTTTTCTCTGGAGTATGACTGCAATGCTACTTTCCTGATGTAGCTCCCAAGTCAGCTGATCAACAGTGCACAAGGGAGTTCTTTGATGCCTTCTCTACTATCTCATGCAAGGATGAGCAAGTATGTAATCTATATTGCTTCATCTATATGTAAATGGCTTGCTCTAACTTCTCTGCTCTTCTTTTCTGAATCTTTGAAGGGTTTGGCACCTCCTAGAGCCACTGACCTTGGATGGGCTCATGGAATGATGGCAAATGGGGGAAGACAAAAATACAGTGCAAATATTGCCTTAAGGTAATATTAGGAGGTGGGATTTCTCAGTCTTAAACAGCATTTAGCAGGAGAAAGAGGCAATATAGCTCCATGTGAGAAAGTACCTGATGACATTAAAACTCAAATGCAACAACATCTGTGGTTCAAGACTTTGGAAAGACTTAAAAAGCAGAAAGATTCAGAGGTTGTTACAAGCTCCATTCAACAGAGCAGAGATGGATATGATTCTGAGATCCTCAATGCAATTTCCATACGAGAGGCTTATGGTAAAAGCAGGGGAAAGGAGTTGGACGAAGGGAGCCCTGATAAAAGAAAGAGAATCAAAAGTTGCATGTTCCACAGGCTTCACCAATACCTCAGTGCACAGTACAACATACTTTTGCTTCACAAGAAAGCATAAACCAAGCTGATATTGCAGTTGCAAAATTTATGTATGATACCAGCATACCATTCAATGCAGCAAATTCAATTTATTTTCAAAGAATGGCTGATGCAATTGCTACAGCAGGACCTGGATACAAGATGCCCTCTTGTTGACTGAATCATAAGTTCTAGTACTTAAATTATGCTTTCCACCCTGAAGAAATATCATAAAAAGGTAGCTGGGCTCCAGTTGGTTCATAAAATAATTTTTGTATTTGAAATATGAAAGGAATTTTAAGTTGGATCAGCATCATATTTGGCCTATTTCACTATGAATCATTTATCTTTGATCCTTCCTATGTTTTTCATGTAGGATAGAGTCATCTTTGTATTTGCATTTTCCCTGTCATCTTGGTTTTTCTTTACTCTCTCTCTCTCTCTGCACACACATGCACTGAGATCCAATCATTTTTTTCTTTGAGTTGTTTGCTTCTTTACAAGCTCCATGCTTCATGATCATATTACTATTGACCATGTCTCACTTGCTTCTACTTGGGATATCATTCCTTCTCTAGCTTAACTTTCATTGACAACTCAACATTCTATGTAAATAGTTAGGCCGGTCACCGATTGGGTTAGATTGGTTATATTTTGCAGAATGATGATTCTAGAAGCACATCTTTGTCTCATAAGCATATGGCTTGCAGAATAACTTTCTACTATTAAAAATTCCTTGCTAACTGGGTTGTTAACATCTTTGCAGGATCAAGGTTTGGATGTTATAGCTGAATGTTTGGATACACTGAAAAACATGGCCCATGATATGAATGAGGTTGGCTGTTGCTTGTTACATAGGCTAGATATTAGATATTATGAGAGAACTTGGACTGACCTCTTTGCTTTATCTGTGCAGGAACTGGATAGCCAAGTCCCTTTGGTTGACGAGATTGACAATAAGGTTGGATATTCTGCCTTAAGAATCATATATTTTAGGAACAAAACTTAGCTTGGTTTGATTGTATATGGATAAATATTACAGGTGGAGAGGGCTAATGCAGACCTTAAAAATACTAATGCGAGACTGAAGGATACTGTCCACCAGGTACCTTATTCTATTTGTAAATGGCTATATATCTTGTGAATGTGCAAGGTAGATTTGGAGTACTTCCAATTTAGCTTTGCTAAATTTGCTTTTGAATCTGTTTCAGCTGAGGTCCAGTCGCAATTTTTGCATTGATATCATCCTTCTGTGTATTATTCTGGGAATTGCTGCTTATCTATATAAGTAAGTTTGTTTTGCGCTTGATTTTCAGTGACTGCAATTATGTTGAAAATGGTCATATGGAAATTTTCTTCTATCTAATCCCAAAAGTGAGGGTTGTTTTACCACACTGGATTTTTTTTTCCTTGGTAGAAAGAGCACCCAGTTGATGCTTGAGATGATTACTTTTTTTTAAAATCATGTATAACTTTGTGTTTTCTCTTTATCTCAATGTTTCCATTGTTGGCATTGTTGAAAATGTCATGTGGTATGTTTTGTTTGGCACCTCTATGGGTATCTGCCAAGTGATGGATTTTCTAAATAATAATTGGCGACATTAATATATACTCACTTGTGTTGTATATGCATATTATGCTTATGTGCCTCTTAGAAATGGTGGTAAAATATTAATCAAAAGACAGATGGCAGATCACATCCAAGCTTATGGAGTAAATCGATTGATGAAGTATGCCTTACAGAAAGAAACTATGAATTTAATATCAATAGGAACCATTTGTTAAAGCATATAGCATTTCTTAAATATTTTTGATGTTTTGTAATTTATTTTAGTAATTTATGTGTTGGAGAGGTTGTAAATTATCATAACAGCACCTGTACCAGTACTGATATTAAAATACTGCAGCTAATATTCAATTTTAATGTTATTTTATAAATGTTAATGTTCAGCAAGGGATGCTGGAATAGGATAATTTTAAGTTGGGTTGAGGCTGCTAGTGGCCGGGTCTTCCCTTTAGCTTGACAGGGTTGCCTTGGTTTAAGCTGGGCAAGGCCTGGTATGATAGCCAAAAGGGAAGTCATGTCTCTCTCTTGTTCATGATTGCCTTAGCTTATGATATATATATATATATATACCGAATATAATCCTATTTTTTCTGGTCATGTTCAACAACATGTCTAGCAATACAAGATACATTTGCTGCATTTGAAACAAATAATCGATTCTGCCCTCATCAGGTGAACTTCTATGATGCTTTTTTCTGTGCAGAGTTAAGTGGAAGTTGCTGGATGTGTCATGATGTCATGGTTCTTTCTCTATGTTATGCATGCTGGCCAATTGATAAGAACAATCAACTTTTGCATAAGTTTTACATGTGTATCTTTTGGTTTTAGGGAAGGGATGAAGGATGCATCTTGGGAAGGCTTTAGAATGCTATGACCTTGGTGGAGAAGAAGGCGCAAGAGCTTATGCTGCACTTATGGATGCTGTGATGGTGTAGCCAATGGCAACTCCAAATAAGTTGACATATTGACAGAGTCCGCAAAACCTAAACTGTGCTCCACCTGCATACAAAGACAATAGTCTTTTAAATTTATGTTTCAGGGAGTTGCGTTGCAACAGCAAAAATGAGGAGCTAGAGGTGTAGAAGATGATGAAGGAGAAGAGAATCCACCCAAGCTGTGACATGGCTCATGCCAGCGTTAATAGTTTGATCATTACAAGTTGTCTCTTTTACTTATCTTAAACTTAATAATTTGATGTCAATTGTATAAAACATTAGTATTGTTGATGTATACAGATATATTTATCTTATTTTATGAAATACATTTTTTATTCTTAAATTTAAATTTTCATTTATAAAGTTCATTAGAATGCATTAAATATATTGTAATTTAAAAATAATTTTAAATTTATAAGAATAAAAATTTGATGAAATTTATTAGGTTAATGATGGATTAGTGATGGATTTTTGATAGAAATAATAGTGACGGATTAGTGACGAAAATATTATGATTGATTAGTGATTGAACAATAACGAATGACTGATGGATTCTTTCATCACTAATCCATCATGGCATAGTGATGGAGCTATTAGTGATGGACTAGTGACGAAAGTTTTAGTGATTAAATTTTCGTCAACAATCCATCACTAAATTGTGATGGAATAGTGATGAAAATATTTGTGACGGAATAGTGACGGAATAATGAGTGACGGATAGTTCATCACTAATCCATCATAATTTAGTGACGAAAAATATGTTTCGTCACAATTTAGTGATGGAATATTTCATCACAAATTCGTCACAATTTAGTGATGAAATATGTTCCATCACAAATTTTTGATGGATATTCCATCACAAATCCGTCGCTATTATTTTGTGACGGACCTCTTTCCGTCACTAAATTTAGTGACGGCAAAAATTGTGACGATAAAATTTCCGTCACTAATCTGTCACTAAACCCAGTTTGTGACAGAATAGTGATGGAAATTTTTATCACTATTATGCTATTTTCTTGTAGTGGACCATCGTCTCTCTACCTGATGGGAAGAAATAAACAATGTTATGATTTGGTGTGTTGGGGGTTATAACCTATTAGGTCTTTATATAGTTTCCATAATCCCCTAAATGGTATTTACTCAATTTAATTTCATATCAATTCATAAATTAATGGGTTACCAGACATGTAATTTCAACCGATATTAAATAGCTTATAATTAAATGAGAATATATGTTGCCCAATATAGAATACATGATTTCCTATTGATTTACCTAATATAGGAAATTCAATTTCCTAACGCAATATAGAAAACATGATTTCCTATTGATTTACCTAATATAAAAATCTAATTTTCTAACAAAATTAGGTCAAATCACGCTGCTATAGTCGTCTAATAAGACATTTATTCGTTCTTGCTAGCTTCATCAGCCATTTTAAAGAAATGATGAGAGAATTACCTGTCATTGTCTCGAACTCTAGAATAGACTTTTCTTGTAATGAAAGAGCCACACGTTAGGGCATCACGAACTTTTCTTGAAATGGACAAGTTGTGACTCTAGGGCAATAACCAAGTTAGATGGTCCTTATTTCAATGTAAAATAGGTCCTACTTTTCATGAGATTACTTGGTGGACAATGGGCTAGGTATTCACTACAAGAAAAATAACTTTAGCCTACATTTTTGCACCTATGATTTAAAATCATAGGCAAAAGATATCTTTTCCTATGATTTTTTAAAATCGTAGGCAAAGATTCCATAGTAAAAAATTTTATAATATAAAAAATAATTTTTTTATTTGTTTATTTTAAAAATTCTTTTCCTACGACAAAACCCAAAATCGTAGGGAAAGGAAAAAACCTTTGCCTACGATTTTAGTGAAAATCATAGGGATTAGATCAACAAATTTTCGGAGGCAAAATAATTCGCCAATATTTTTCTAAAAATGTCTTTCCCTGTGATTTTTGTGAAAATCGTAGGGAAAGGCTCTGGACCTTTTTCTACTATTTTTTAAAAATTATAGGGAAAGACTTTTTCTTGATCAACAAATTTTTGGAGGCAAAATCATCCGTCAATATTTTTTCTGAAAAAGTCTTTTCCTATGATTTTATAAAAATGTAGGGAAAGGCTCTGGACCTTTCCCTACGATTTTTTTAAAAATCATAGGGAAGACTTTTTTTTTACCAATAAATTTTTGAAGGCAAAATCACCCGCCAATATTTTTCTAAAAAAATCTTTTCCTATGATTTAGACCTTTCCCTAGGATTTTCATGAAAATCGTAGGGAAAGGCGCAAAAAAAATCGTAGGGAAAGGCTTTAGAGCCTTTCCTGTAATAATTTTTTTTTTCATTTTAAACTTTTCTCTACGATTTTCACAAAAATCATAGGGAAATGCTAACCTTTTTTCGGATCGTTACAATATGGTATTAAAGCCATGCACCAGCCATAAGTACAGGAGCTAAGTGCCACACAAAGTAAAGTGCTACATTCATAGGATGGGAGCCACCTTTTGAACCTGTGAGGGCCACCTCTAGAATCCTGCTTGATGGTTACTTCTGGTGACAAGGATGTCCCCTCTTTGAGGAGGATAGATTGTGATGCCCCCCAATTCTCCCACATCAAAAAAATGATAAGATGTTGAATAGTTTATGATAGTAAAGCAATAAGGATAAAGTACCCATAGGATTCGTTTTGGACTGTGGTGGTCCAAGTTGGTGTGGACCTTATCCGTCTTGCTTTCTTGTAATGAAATGGGTTCATACTGCGGGCTCGGATCGTTACAATATGGTAAGAAAAACCCTTTCCCTATGATTTGCATGAAAATCGTAGGGAAAGGCTCTATACCTTTTCCTTTAATTTTTTTTTTCATTCTAAACTTTTTCCTACGATTTCCCAAAAATCATAGGGAAAGGCTATAAACCTTTCCCTGAAATAATTTTTATTCGAAATACTAACCTTTCCCTATGATGTGCAAATCATAGGGAAAGGCTCTAGACCTTTCCCTTTATTATTATTTTTTTTTTTCATTCTAAACTTTTCCTATGATTTTTATGAAAATCATAGGAAAATACTAGGAAAAACCCTTTCCCTACGATTTTTCTTTAATTTTTTTTATTCTAAACTTTTCCAGCCTGTAGACCTTTACCTACGATAAACTAAAAATCATAGGCAAAAATTTCCAATGCTTATGACATTCATAAAAATTGTAGGCAAAGGTTCGGAAGAAAAGCTCCATAAACCTTACTCCCTGGGAAAAGTCTTTGTGCATTGGACTTCGGTGCACAAGCATGCACAGGGCATGCACATTGGCTATGCGCTCGTGCAAGCGTGCATGCGGGGGGCATTGGTTCTGCGCCCATGCAAGCACACATGCGGGGGCACCGCGGCTCAATAGGCCATGGCACGTACGCTCGCATAGGCGCATATTCAATGGCCACGCTTGGTGTGCACTTTGTGCACCAGACTGGGCCATGGTACGTGCGCTCATACAGGCGCATGGCCAATGGCCACGCCTGGTGCACACTTTGTGCACTAGAGTCTGCTGCACAAAGACTTTTTCTATCCCTTGATAGTCCTTTTTGATTCTTCATAGCTTCCTTCATTCCATCTCCCTTCGTTCATGAGCTCCCAATCCGGATCTTACCTGATCCTTCCCCAGTGAATTCAGGACTTAGGCCAGGGCCTCACCAAAGCCACAATGCCCGAAAGCTCCAATTGGTCTCTCAAGATCCTTCCTCTCTTCCCCCTCCCTCCATTCTTCCTTTCATCGCCATCACCGAAAACCCTAACCCCAATCCTCCTCTGAATACTAATCATAACTCTAACTTCAATCTGAACCCACCGTCGTGACACCGCCGCCTCAGTCGATTCCAGCCTTGGCCCCTTCGTTCCGGCCCTTGGGTGCCCCTCCATTCCTCCAGTACTCCATCCCAAATCCAAGCTTCCAAGGCCCGATGGTGCAAAACCCTGGCATCCAGCCTTGTAGGGTCTTAGATCCGGTTTTGATCATGCTGCTATTAAATCGATCTGGATGGATCTAGTTGGGCCATATTCTATATGCAATTATTTTTTTCCTTATAGTGATGTTGCACGCAATTATTTGAGTAGCTGACAAAATGAAAATGGCTAAGCATGCTTATTATTACTATCGTCCAATAAAGCTTCCTTATTGTCGATGTGGTTAGGATGTGGAACATTCATCTAAGACCATAATTTGGGATGGTTGTTGTTGCCGCCGGGATCCGTCCTCCGACTCGGGCGCGGTCGTTCCTCAGGGGGATGGGTGCGGCGGACCTGCAAAACAGGAAGCCCACACGCGGAGGGACGCTGGGGGGGTGGTCCTCCGCGGAAGGCCCTCCGACGCTCAAGTCAGTGGAGACGAAATCGGCGATCAACCAGATAATGAGGAGGTGGATCTCTCTGGGAGACCTCTCCGGGGGCGGTCAATCGGAAGCTCAGAGAAGAGTAGAGCACCGACGGGCTGCCGGGAGAGGGAGTGACTCCAGAGTTTTTGTGCGTCCAGAGTCGCGTACCTGAGGGAATCTGCCAGTCTGATATTTATAGGCTGTTACCTGGGGACCTGAGCATCTTCTGGAAGGTTCTGGGGTTGTTACGATACGGGAGTAGACAGAATCAGGCCGTTGTGAGGCCGTTAGAATCCACGTTTCGTTTGTTAAGGGATCGACGGCTGGGAGAGCTCCTTGATGTCTCGGGATTTGGGCAAGTAGGCCCGGGGCGGTTACAGTAGGTCTTAGGCCACGTCTCGACATGATTCCCCGCCAAGGGGGCCGCTCGGGTAAGCTTAAG
This sequence comes from Calamus simplicifolius, assembly GCA_900491605.1. Classification (NCBI taxonomy): domain Eukaryota; kingdom Viridiplantae; phylum Streptophyta; class Magnoliopsida; order Arecales; family Arecaceae; genus Calamus; species Calamus simplicifolius. Next base: position 198,789 of record UESW01004344.1, on the reverse strand, counting down.
CTCTCCCGCGTCATGTTTCGCGGAGGTAGACGTTAGGACGTGGATCGCCGAGCTACGGAAGCCCGGGAGAGGCCGAGCTAGGGAAGCCCGGAAGAGGCCAAGCTAGGGAAGCCCGGAAGAGGCCGAGCTTGGGAAGCCCGGAGGTCGAGCGACGGAGGCCCGGAGGAGGTCGAGCGACGGAGGCCCGGAGGAGGCCGAGCGACGGAGGCCCGGAAGAGGCCGAGCTAGGGAAGCCCGGAAGAGGCCGAGCTAGGGAAGCCCGGAGGAGGCCGAGCGACGGAGGCCCGGAGGAGGCCGAGCGACGGAGGCCCGGAAGAGGTCGAGTTACGGAGGCCCGGAAGAGGCCGAGCTAGGGAAGCCCGGAAGAGGCCGAGCTAGGGAAGCCCGGAAGAGACGGCAGGAGGAGGTCAGCCCTAGCCGCCTCGCACGGATATCAATGCAATGACGATTTTACCCCCCAACACATGCCCTCCACTCCCTAGTTCGAAGCGTAGGTTCGGGCGTAGGGAGTATAAGTTCAAGTGGCGCGCCCTGGACGGGACGCTTTGGCTTAAACAATTCACGCAATGATGCCCTAATTAATGCGACAGGGCGATTGTACCTTTGGAGATAAGGCTCCCTCACTATCGATGGTTGAGATCGCGCCGCGCCTCGAATTCCGATCAATCGGGTGTCTGTCGAGGCGATTCCGGATGCCTTGAATGAGACGCCCCGCTCCCCAGGGCGGTTCCTTAGCGGAGAAGCGAAGTGACGGCGCCCCATGTATATATATGCATATTGTGCATGCGCGCTTGGCGTCTTCTTGCTTTGCTTCCAAGTGGTTTTTTGGGTCTTTCATCTTCTCCGACGCTCATTGCCTTCGCTGGATACTTCTTTCAATGGCAATGAGCCCAGACGACGTAGCCTCCGTGGTCGCTGTTGAGTGGCTCATGGCTCGCCGATATTCTTGGGCCACCTTTAAATCGAGACCGAGAAAGTGTATTGACTCGGGCCGACAGGCAAAACAGGTCGGTTTGGGCCGACGAAAAAGATGGGTCGGCTGGGGCCGACGGACAAAACGGGTTGGCTGAGGCCGACGGATAAAAATGGGTCGGCTGGGGTCGACGGATAAAAATGGGTCGGCTGGGGCCGACAGATAAAATAGGTCGGCTGGCTTCCTGCCGTCCTGTCAGTGCCCTGCTGTCTCGCAGGCGATTCGGTTTTTATTTTTCTAGAGACAGTGGTACGGCACAGTGGGGGGCATAAAGCTGCATCAGAGCTTTCCGGAAGGTGCTCCTTTCCCATGCAGGCCGCCTCGTTGCGATGCGCACGCAACCGTCCACTATTGGATAGTACTTTTTCAAAGGACGATTTTCTGAGCCTGTCGATTTTCGAAGCGTCAGCGGATGATTTTCTGCATTTAATGACTGCGATCCGGGATCAGGAAGGGATCTCCGTACACGTCCTGGTTCAGGCGGTGAGTTTGGCGCGCAGTGGGGCGCTACGCCAATTTCGGGGGACCACGTGGAGGCGTGGGACAGGTGTTTGAATCTCGGGACTCTCAGCTCTGATGGCTCGTCCCGAGTCTCTTCTGCCCATAAAAAGGGAAAAGAGGGGTCTCATCTGGTTATCCCCAAAGTCTCTTTCTCCTTGGAATTTTTACCACACCCGTTCCTCTGTTGCTTCGAGTGGGAGGATCGATTTTTTCTTTCATGGGCTCCTTGCCGCCGGATAGCTGGGGCGACCGGGGAGCAGCTGTAGGATGGTTCATCCTTAGGGGACGATTCTCGGAGATCATATGGAGAGCGCACATGGAGGGGGCAGAGATCATACGGAGAGCGCACATATGCGCTTCCGTTGTGATCTGCGGCTCCTGCTGCGGGGGGTGCAGGTCAGGAGGTGTATGGACACCTCCGTAGCACGCGCAGGCTCTCCCTCTTTCGCTGGCTTAGGTTCCCGCATTTTCTCTGAGGGGAATCCTTGCCACGGGAGGGACAATATGGGAGCAACCGGGTTGGATGGTCCCCGGTTTCTCTTGGCTGGCGGCGGCATATGATTCAGCGCCCCCTCCTAGGGGAGCGGGCTGGATCGTCCGGATCCTCAGAATCAGCATCCGCGGGCCATGCCTCCTTTTGGATCTTTTAATTCATCCTGCCCAGGCGGATTTGGCCGTTTCTTGGTTTGCATGATCTCTCGATCCGGATGTTGGAACATCGTAGTTGTCCAGGCCTGCTCTGGAGCAGTTACTCGGGTCTTGTATTTTGCCTTTATTTTAGGCATTTCAATGTTTTGTAACGCCTATGAGGCATTTGTAATTGATCATGATGGGCAATAAAGAGAGTTATACCCTGTTTCTCAATATGTCTTTTCTTGTGCCGAACTCATTGCTATTTGTCGTTTGTGGGGCATAAAAGTGTCCCGCTCGCCCTTAGACGAGGATCTCATGACGCCCGAACTAATTGAGGTTCGTATGCGGCGGCGCAGAGATCGTTCGGCGAAATACGCTCCTTGCTCAGGTCAGGAGTCTTGTATTTTGTGCTCCGCTTTTATCGGAGCTCGGAGTATCATGAGTCGGCTCTGGCCGAAGTTCGGGGAGTCTGCACCCCTTTTGTCACGGTTTAAGGATTTAGCTACTCGAGTTTCGGGGAGCGTCTTACTTGGCTCTGCCAAGGTTCGAAGGATTTTGTAACTCGACCCTGCCGAGGTTTGGAGAACTGGTAGCTCGGCCCTGCCGAGGTTCGGAGAATTGATAGCTCGGCCCTGCCGAGGTTCGGAGAACTGGTAGCTCGGTCCTACCGAGGTTCGGAGAATTGGTAGCTCGGCCCTGCCGAGGTTCGGAGAACTGGTAGCTCGGCCCTGCCGAGGTTCGGAGAATTGGTAGCTCGGCCCTGCCGAGGTTCGGAGAATTGATAGCTCGGCCCTGCCGAGGTTCGAGAATTGATGGCTCGGCGGGAGCGAATCAGTCGCCGCCACAGGCTACGGCGTCAGGTCTGCGCGACGCCCAATGGAGGGGGCGCTCGAGCGGAACGGGCGGCGTGTTGTTATGCCTTTACTGGCGATGCTGCTCTTTCCGAGGGGGTAATTTATCGCCCGAACGACGGACTTCCACGCTTTCCGAGGAAGAGGGGCGTATTAAGCAGCCCGGGGAAGCGCCAATGCATTAATGCAGGGGGCGACAGATCGGAAAGTGCTTCGCCTGGGGAACCTCCGCGCTTATTGATCTTACTCGGGATTAGGGCGCGACTCTTTGGATTCTTCACGCATTAGAATGTCGACACGTGGCAAATTCTCGTGGGTCGGTGCTCGCGGCGCGCCGATCGAGATACCTGCCTGGCGGGTATAAATATGACCGAGGGGATTGGTTTTGGCCATCTTTCGGTCTGAGCTAAAAAATGGACTCTCCAGCGGTCGTCAACTGACTCGCGTTCCTCTGTCAGCGGTTCGCCGTACTCGGAGGGGAGGAGTACCTCCGTGATCGTCGATGGGCTGACCCTTGCATCGGGTCTGGCGATCAATGAGCGTCTTGCAAGGACCGCTGAAGAACTCTTGGACGTCTCGGTCAGGAGGCAGAAACCTTACGCCGGATAATGGGCCGGCAGGAGGAGGAGATCGTGTTTCTCCGTCAGCAGGTGGCTGACCTGGCGGCACGCCTGGAGGGGTTGCTGGCTTCTGGGGGCAACTGACTTTAGGGCCTCTGCCCGCCCCTGTTCTTGTTTTTGTTTTTCTGTGTCTTTTTGTGCTTCGCAATGGCTCCTTCTCATTTAAATGGAAAATAGACTCGTCTTTAAGAATTTCTTTTCTTCTTTGAGAATGATTATCTTGATACGTTCGACGGACTTGGGCGTCAGTCTAGTTCCATTGTTCTGTGTATTAATCGTAGATATGTCGCGTGACGGGTTGCAGGGGGGGGGCCTCTCAAAGGCTCTCTGCTGTTAGGGAGAGTTTCCTGGCCCAGCCTGGGGCCATCGGCTGGTTATACGAGACCTTATAGCTCTTAGGGGAATTCTGCCCATGGTGGCATTTTTCGCATGCCGATGGTCTTCGTTTATCACCCGTTTTTGAACCGGGTGAAGTCCTTCGGGGACTATTTGGGGGCCGCTCGACTTTGGTCGAGGCTCATAGGTTTAGACTTTTCGTCGGGGTCCCAATGCCTGTCCCAACCTTGCCTTGTCATGGCTCGGGAGATTTATCGCTCGGTCCCGCCGAGGTTCGGGGGAACGTTTTACTTGGCTCTGCCAAGGTTCGGAGAACTGATAGCTCGGCCCTGCCGAGGTTCGGAGAATTGATAGCTCGGCCCTGCCGAGGTTCGGAGAACTGGTAGCTCGGCCCTGCCGAGGTTCGGAGGACTGATAGCTCGGCCCTGTCGAGGTTCGGAGAACTGGTGCTCGGCCCTGCCGAGGTTCGGAGAAATATTTTACTTGGCCCTGCCAAGGTTCGGAGATTTGTTGCTCGGCCCTGCCGAGGTTCGGAGAAATATTTTACTTGGCCCTGCCAAGGTTCGGAGATTTGTTGCTCGGCCCTGCCGAGGTTCGGAGAAAATATTTTACTTGGCCCTGCCAAGGTTCGGAGATTTGTTGCTCGGCCCTGCCGAGGTTCGGAGAAATATTTTACTTGGCCCTGCCAAGGTTCGGAGATTTTCCTGTTCAAGCAGATAACTCGGTGTACCGAGGATTGGTAAGCAGCATCTATTTCCTTTTACGATTTATGGCAATATGGTGCATAACCGATTCACACAATAAGTTGCGGGAAAATAGATAACTGGCGAAGCATAAAGGACATACCCTATTGATAGTATTTGCGGAGGTTGTCCGAGTTCCACGTTCGGGGGACGGATTTCCCATCGAGATCCTGCAGCTTGTAGGTTCCTGGCCCAATGATCTCCGTGATTTGGTACGGGCCTTCCCAGTTCGGCGCCAGCTTTCCTTGCTCCAGCGGTTTGGATACAGAAGCTTTCCGGAGGACGAGGTCGCCGGGTAGGAAGGTTTTCCCCTTGACCCTGGAGGCATGGTACCGAGCCACCCTCTGTTGATAGGCGGCCGTCCTGATTCGGGCCTTCTCTCTGACTTCCTCTACCAAGTCGAGGTTGGTGCGGAGTTGCTCGTTGCTGGCTTCCTCCGAGTAACTCTCCACCCGCAAAGATGGGAGGCCCACTTCCACAGGGATGACGGCCTCCGTACCAAAAGCCATTCGGAATGGAGTCTCGCCCGTCGGGATTCTCGGAGTGGTGCGATAGGCCCATAAGACATGGTGCAGCTCATCCGCCCACCTGCCTTGGGCTCTAGAGAGGCGAGCTTTGATTCCTTGGAGGAGAGTCCTGTTGGTACTTCGGCCGCTCCGTTGGCTTGTGGGTGCCCGACCGAAGTAAGGTGGTGACGGATTCCATGCTCTTCGCAGAATTGGCGGAACTTGGAATTGTCGAACTGCTTGCCGTTATCGGTGATTATGGTGTGGGGGAGGCCGAACCGGCAGATGATGGACCTCCACACGAAGTCTCTGGCCCGGGCTTCGGTGATTTGGGCAACTGCTTCCGCTTCAACCCACTTGGTGAAGTAGTCAATGGCGACAAATAAGAATTTTCGCTGTCCCGTCGCCAGCGGGAATGGGCCGAGGATGTCCATCCCCCACTTGGCAAAGGGCCAGGCGGAGGATATAGAAACTAGCTCGGCGGAGGGGAGCCTCTGGATGCTTGAATGTCTCTGGCAGGCGTCACAGGCTCGGACTAGATCGTCCGCATCTTTCTGCATGGTCGGCCAATAATAGCCTTGCCGTAGCACCTTGTGGCATAGGGACCGGCCTCCCAGATGGTTGCCGCAGATCCCTTCATGTACCTCTCGTAGAGCATAGTTCGCCTCGGATGGGCGGAGGCATCTGAGCAGCGGCATAGAAAAAGACCGCTTGTAAAGCTGGCTGTCAATCAATACATAGTGGGTCGCCTGCAGCTTCAATTTCCTGGCCTCTCTTCGGTCGGATGGGAGCGACCCTTCTTTAAGATAGTTGAGGATAGGGTCGAACCAGGATGGTTCGGTCTCGATTTGCATCACCCGGTCGGCTTCCACGATACTCGGCTTCTCCAGAGTCTCCAGGTGGAATTTTTGTTCAGCATCCATCGTCTCCGCGGTTGCCAATCGGGAGAGTAGGTCGGCACGGGCGTTTTCCGATCTAGGAATTTGAATAATTTCAAACTCGGAAAATGGGGAGTACGCACCTCTTGGAGATATCGAACCATATTTGGCTCCGGCTTCAAACTCCCCCCGCACATGGCCGGCCACCAGCTGAGAGTCGGTGAAGGCGTTAAGCTTTCTCCACCTTCAGGTTGCGGGCGATCCGGAGACCAGCTAACAGGGCCTCATACTCGGCTTCGTTGTTGGAAGCCGGGAAGGAGAATCGGACGCCATATTCGAAGATCATCCCCTCTGGGCTGGTGAGGACTAAACCCGCACCGGAGTGATGGGCGTTGGACGACCCATCGACGTGAAGGAGCCACCGAGCTTCAGGCTTTGGTCCTTCGGGATTTTCTGGGGTAGAGCCGTCCTCTGGGATGGTACACTCGAGGAGGAAATCGGCCAGCACTTGGGCTTTGATGGCCGGGCGAGGCTGAAAATGTATGTCGTGCTCGCTTAGTTCGACGGCCCATTTGGTCATTCTCCCCGATGTTTCTGGACGGTGGACCACCGCCTTGATGGGTTGATCGGTCAGGACCGTCACTGAATGTGCTTGAAAATAAGGCCGTAGCTTCCGGACTGAGGTGATCAAAGCCAGCACTATTTTCTCAATCCTGGCGTACCTCGTCTCCGCATCGCGGAGCAGCCTACTCACATAGTAGATCGGCCTTTGGATTTTGCCTTCTTCCTTGACTAGCACCGAGCAAACTGCGCCCTTGGAAACGGCCAGATACAGAAACAGAGTCTCCCCTGGGATCGGACTGCTAAGAAGTGGAGGCGAGCCGAGGTACTTCTTGAGATCTTGAAATGATTTCTGGCACTCAGGAGTCCACTGGAAATTCTTGGCCGATCGGAGAGTTTTGAAGAAGGGGAGGCATCTCTCGGCTGACCGAGCCACGAAGCGGTTAAGGGCCGCTATTCTCCCGGTTAGGCGCTGGACTCTTTAATAGACGCTGGGGGCGCCATTTGTTGGAGAGCTTGAATCTTCTGAGGGTTAGCCTCGATACCCGCTGGGAGACCATGAAGCCGAGGAACTTCCCGAATTGACGCCGAAGGCGCACTTGGTTGGGTTGAGCTTCATTCCATACTTGCGCAGCGTGGCAAAGCTCTCCGCGAGGTCCTCAACATGCCGCAGCGCTTCCTTGCTTTTGACCAGCATATCATCCACGTACACCTCCATGTTCCGGCCGATTTGCTCCTTGAACACCTTGTTGACCAGCCGCTGGTAGGTCGCTCCTGCATTTTAAGACCGAAAGGCATAACTCGGTAACAGTAGGTACCTCGGTCGGTTATGAAGGCGGTCTTTTCTTCATCTTCGGGGGCCATCCGGATCTGATTGTAGCCCGAATAGGCATCCATGAATGACAGCATTTGGTGGCCCGAGGTGGCGTCCACGAGCTGTCGATCCGAGGGAGGGGAAGCTGTCCTTCGGGCATGCCTTGTTGAGGTCGGTGAAGTCGATGCAGATCCTCCATTTGCCGTTCGACTTCTTCACCATGACGACATTTGACAGCCAACTCGGGTAGTTTACCTCTCGGACGAAGTTGGCTTTGATGAGTTTGTCGACCTCTCTTCAATGGCTTTTTGCCGCTCTGGGGCGAAGCTCTCTTCTTCTGCTTAACAGGCCTGTGCATCTCGTCCACATTGAGACGATGGACGAGGACCTCGGGGTCGATTCCCTGGCATGTCGGAGGCGGTCCAGGCGAAGATGTCGCATTGCTTTGGAGGAACTGATCAATCTGCGACGAGGCTCTCCTTGAGCAGCGACCCGATCCTTATGGTTCGGTCGGGCCGAGCTTCGTCCAGCGGTACTTCTTCCAGCTCTTCCGCCGGTTCTCCCCGTTGTTCGGCGAAATCTTCGCGAGCGTCTAGCCCGTCAACTTCGGGCATTCTGGACTGAAGGCTCGTGACGAAACATTGCCGAGCCATGGCTTGACTTCCCCGAACCACTCCAACTCCTTGCTCGGTGGGGAACTTCATAGATAGATGCGGGATGGAGACAACCGCTTGAGGGACATCAAGCCGGGCCTGCCGAATATGGCATTATATGGGGACCTGAGGTCGGTCACTAGGAAGTCGGTTTGTACAATGGCTACAAGGGCCAGGTTCCGCGCGGACCGTCAGGGTGACGATTCCTTCTGGGATGATGACGTCGCCGGTGAATCCCATCAGGGTGGAATCCACGGCTCGAAGGTTTTCCATGAGCAATTTCATCCTGGCAAACACACCGAGGTACAAAACGTTCACCGAGCTTCCACTATCAACAGGATTCGGCTTACATCATAATTGTTCAAGTTAAGGGATACAACAAGTGCGTCCTCATGGGGGAGCTGTATCCCAAGAAGATCATCATCAGAAAAGGAAAGTTCGCCCGTGCGCGCCTTCTTTGGCACCGGTCACCGTCGCCCCTGGAGCTCGATCCGCCGGCCTCCTCAATCATGTTGATACGGCCAACCACAGGCGGATTGGTGGAGGAGGGAGTTGTGGGAGCTCGGGCTGGCGGTCACCTCCTTGTTGCTGCGGCTCGGGTGCCCTCTGAATTGGTCCAACCGTCCCCGCCGAATCAGTCTTTCGATCTCGTTCTTCAGCTGCCAGCATTCTTCAGTGTCATGACCGTGCTCCCTATGGTAGCGGCAGTACTTGGCGGGATCTCTCCGGGTCGGGTTCCCTCGGAGAGGCACTGGTCGGGGAAGCTGGCGCTCTATCTCCATGAGGATTTGCGCCGGGGCACAGTCACGGAGTGTAGCGATCGAATCGCCTGGGGGGACTCCGGGAGCGATTCCTTGGCGGCGGTGGAGGGACTCTTGGCGGCGAGGCGGACTTGGCCGACGGATGGGACGGTGTCTGTCGGGACTTTGGGCTCCTTCTTCTTGCTTGCTCAGCGCGGGCACTCTCCGCGACTCCTCGACCCGAGCGTACTTGTCCGCAAGGGCCATCATATCAGAGAGACACGGGGGGTAGCTGACTCCATTGCCAATAGAAGTCGCTCTCCTTCGAAACTCCCCCGCTAGGGCGGACATTGCCACCTCATGATTAAGGTGGTCCACCTCCAACATGGCCTTGTTGAAACGGCCAAGATAATTCCTCAAGGACTCCCCCTCTCTGCTTGACTTCGGAGAGGGAGTCGGATCTCGTCGTGGCGGCGGCTGCTGACGAACTGGCCAATGAAAAGGTGGCTCAGCTCGTCGAAAGAATCAATGGAACCTGGTTTCAAGGCGTTGAACCAGGTTCGGGCGGATCCTCTGAGGGTGGATGGGAAGGCTCGGCAGAGGATCGCATCAGATGCTCCGTGGAACATCATTATTGACCGGAAGCTACTGAGATGGTCATCCGGATCAGTGGAGCCGTGATAGGGCTCGACGGTTGGCAGCTTGACGTGGGAGGGAATCACTTCCTCCATGATCCCCTTAGAGAAAGGGATGCCCTGCTCTGCTTTGGGCTGGGGCAGATGGGTCTGCTTGGCGGCGTCCAGCTCCTGACGCATCTCTGGATCTGGCGGCGGATCTCCTCCTCGCCGGCGAGAGGAGCAGCTGGGCGGGAGACCGCAAGGATGGCGTTGAATCATGGTGAGACGTCGCCGGAGAGAGAGCGGGCTCGCCGAGATCTGGAGGATCTCGATCATGGCCGCCCGGTGGGACCGGTTTCCCCCTCTGGGGCCGGTATGGGGGTCCGCGGATTCACGGATCAGAGGAGGAGGCCGTGAAGAAGGAATCGCCGTCTCCTTCTGAGGATGCGAGCAGGAGGAGCCGCAGGCGCTCCTGGACCAGGTGGGTAAGAGCCTGGACTTGCTGGACCAGCGTAGCAAACTGGTCCTGGGTCACCGGAATGGCAGGCGGCGACGGAGTCTCGACAGGTGGGGGTTGCGGCGCTGTGGCGCCAGTCGGATCAGGCCTCTGGGAGGCGACCTGATCTTGGGCATCAGAGGTTGCTCTCTTCCGGTTGGCCATCAGAGAGGTTCTTCTCCGGTTGAAGATCCTTGTCTCCTTTCTTCAAGTTTTAATGGGACTTGAGGCCCTTCCTCTAGCGCCAATCTGTTGCCGCCGGGATCCGTCCTCCGACTCGGGCGCGGTCGTTCCTCAGGGGGATGGGTGCGGCGGACCTGCAAAACAGGAAGCCCACACGCGGAGGACGCTGGGGGTGGTCCTCCGCGGAAGGCCCTCCGACGCTCAAGTCAGTGGAGACGAAATCGGCGATCAACCAGATAATGAGGAGGTGGATCTCTCCGGGAGACCTCTCCGGGGGCGGTCAATCGGAAGAGAAGAGTAGAGCACCGACGGGCTGCCGGGAGAGGGGAGTGACTCCAGAGTTTTTGTGCGTCCAGAGTCGCGTACCTGAGGGAATCTGCCAGTCTGATATTTATAGACTGTCACCTGGGGACTTGAGCATCTTCTGGAAGGTTCTGGGGTTGTTACGATACGGGAGTAGACAGAATCAGGCCGTTGTGGGCCGTTAGAATCCACGTTTCGTTTGTTAAGGGATCGACGGCTGGGAGAGCTCCTTGATGTCTCGGGATCTGGGCAAGTAGACCTGGGGCGGTTACAGTAGGTCTTAGGCCACGTCTCGACATGATTCCCCGCCAAGGGGGCCGCTCGGGTAAGCTTAAGCTCTCCCGCGTCAGGTTTCGCGGAGGTAGATGTTAGGACGTGGATCGGCCGAGCTATGGAAGCCTGGAAGAGGCCGAGCTAGGGAAGCCCGGAAGAGGCCGAGCTAGGGAAGCCCGGAGGAGGCCGAGCTTGGGAAGCCCGGAGGAGGTCGAGCGATGGAGGCCCGGAGGAGGCCGAGCGACGGAGGCCCGGAGGAGGCCTAGCGACGGAGGCCCGGAAGAGGCCGAGCTAGGGAAGCCCGGAAGAGGCCGAGCTAGGGAAGCCCGGAGGAGGCCGAGCGACGGAGGCCCGGAGGAGGCCGAGCGACGGAGGCCCGGAAGAGGCCGAGTTACGGAGGCCCGGAAGAGGCCGAGCTAGGGAAGCCCGGAAGAGGCCGAGCTAGGGAAGCCCGGAAGAGACGGCGGAAGGAGGTCAGCCCTAGCCACCTCGCACGGATATCAATGCAATGACGATTTTACCCCCTAACAGTTGTCATTTCTTTTAAAAATAAAATATAATTTTTATTTTTTAAAATTTATAATAAAAGAAATATTGTTGATCATCATCATTATTTTTATTTTTTATAATTTTGATAACAAAATATATTTGATAACTATTGTTATTTTTATTTTTATTTTTTTATACATAAGAAATGCTTTAAGAAGTTTTTTTCATAAAGTTTTTTTTTGATTGTAGAGGCAAAATCATTCGTAAATATTTTTTTAAAAAAGCTTTTTGCTATAATTTTAATGAAAATCGTAGGAAAAAGCTATGATAGACTGAAAATCGTAAGGAAAGGCTCAAATTTTTTAATTTTTTTTAAGATAAAAGAATTCGTAAAAAAAATTTTCATGACAAGCCCTTCTTTATAATTTTTGTGAAAATAAAAACCGTAGGAAAAAGGCTCGTGAATATTTGGAAGGCAAAAGTAGGACAAAAATTTTTTAATAGGAAGCCTTTCCCTGCGATTTTCATGATAATCGTAGGGAAAGGATAACTAAAAATCACAACTTCGCTCCTTCCCTCACTCTTCTCCCCTGACTCTTAGCTGCGATTTTCACTCTGCCCTAATTCCCAAGTGCTGCCTCCCATCGTCTCCGGGTCCCGTACTTGTAGCCGCTGAGGAAGATGATATGCCCCTCGACTCTTATCTGCAATTCCCTCACTCTTCCCCATCGCTCCGCCCGTCACGCTCTGCCCTAATTTTTCTCTCGCCACCGCATCTGCCGCCGTGGGTGCTACAGGAGGTTCGGAATCTGTTTATTTTTGCCGAGATTGGGTAAGGATCCATTCATCTGTTGTTTAATTATATCTTTAAAATCACTGGATTTCTGCAATTTTTTTATTTTTTATTTTTAGGTTTCTTCATTTGAGATGGGGGGGGGCGTGAAAGAGGGGGGGCCTCCATATATCTGGTTCTAATATGCCTTTTCTTACTAATTTCCTGCTTGGAATGCTTGGTTTCGTTTCTCTTTGGTCTTTGATGCTGGCTTCTGACGATGTTCTAAGAGGTCAAACCGAACCTTTATGCTGAGAAGATGTTCGGTATGACTGCATGCTGGTTTTCTATCATATTCTTCATCATTTTTCTTTCAATTTTCCTTTTTAATAATGGGCTTTATCGGGTTCCTCTGCTGGCTTTCGATGGTTACCCCTGAGCTGGGACTGAACTTGTACGCTTACAAGCTGTTTGCTTTAAGTTCACTTGCATAACTTTTGTTCATAAAACATAGATTATGTGAATGGTGTTCAAGTATGATGCCCAGGATTGAGCTTAAGCTCCTCTTCCTAAATGTACAGGTGTGCTCATCCTGGATGGTGCAGGAGTTGCAGTGTTTAATTTCAATTTGGTGGAGATGATTTTCATTGGTCAAAAGTCTGAAACTTTCAAATCTTGCTGCAACTTTGAGCATCAGCTCATAATAATTTCCTAGAAGGCCCTTTTCATTCCCACTTTCTGCACACTAACTCTTTGGTTCATGCAAATGCTAAGGTTAACCAATATATATAAATTTTCTTTTTTTCTCTGTATGCATCTTCGCTTGATCAGAGAGAGAATCAGTCTTAAGTGGATATTTGATCATCACAATCGTTTCAATTAGCATTTTGCATGCAACAGTTCTTGTTTGGTCAGAGTAACACTATATGATGTGCTGCAATACTGATTAGTGTCTGCTAATGCCATCATTTCTTGTTTCAGGCAGGTTCGTGGGTGGGCTGGGCAAAGGATTTGGATGATCCTTTTGGCAGAATAGCACGCATAATCCTAGGTGTTGGAAGATATATTGCCAGGAGCTTAGTCCGATGTATTAGTTTTTGCTCTCTCTCTCTCTCTCTCTCTCTCTCACACACACACACACACACACACACACACACACACACACGTGCTCACAGATCAGCCATTATAACCTGCTGATAACTGCTCATCTCAGGCAACAGCTCACTAGATCTACAGGAACCCCATTGTTTGATATCTTTCTAATTAAACATGATGGTGTGACATATATAACATAGGTTAATATTATAATGTCAAGGTTGTTATAAGATTATTTTCGATTCTACTGTATCCTGATCAGTTTTTGCAACGATTTAATAATTTCCCCAACCACCTCTGATGATCATTTATAGGCCAGGTAGTATTCTTGCAAACGATGAAAGGAAATTCAACCCTTTCCCCTCATACAGCATGGAAAACCAGAGATGGTTCAGCTGTATCTGAGAACTCATTCATGAAAGGAAATCCAGAAAATGATGCTGCTGGTGAGAAAGGTACAAACTTGTATTCTCTGTTTTTAATGTCTAGAACCATTTGCTTCGTTGTTATTTACTTATTGTATTTAGCAGAGCATAGCTGAGGCTATCCATTACCAATTGCTAAATGCAACACCATCTATAATCAATTTTGCAGGTGATTTGAAGTATGGTAAGGTCGATTTCTTGTGGTTAAATCTATTTAGTTTGGTTGAACTCAATTTATTTTTGTAAGTGAAATAGACAACTTTTAACAGTGAAAGTTATGGTTAAAAGAAGTATTTATGCGGTAGTTGTGAATCCTGATTTCTTGTAATAAATTGTAATAGTATACACATAATTACTTCATTTGAAATTGCACAAAATTCTTAGTTTATAATGTATATTGATTTTCAAGGGAGGAGGTAGATAAGATAGCTAAGCTTATGTGTCAAACTTCCATTTACACTATTATTGCATGTTTATCTAGCTGTAGGAGATTTCAATATCCTTGAGAAAGAGGGCGTAAAGATTAAACGTTTTCAGTTACAGCTCACTGAAAGGCCAACTTGGATGGCAGCATCTTTACATAAGGGTGAAGAAGAAGGTCAGCACCTATAGTTTGGCTTTTCATTCACAACTGCACCTATGCCCCCATTACTACCAGAATGTGTATATGAAATATAAATTGTTCTTTTGTTTTATAAGTTTTTCGCTGCGAGCCAGTCATGGTAATTGGGACGATTGTTTCCCGTTATAATTCTGAGTGAAAATGAATCATAACCATTGTTCTTTCTATAATTTTCTTTGATGATATAATGAAATATGAACACCAGTTATATTTCAGAGAGAGCCTTCTCTTTTGGGCCTTTCATTCAATCCTTTTGCAAAGGCCTGTTAACCATTATAAATGAGATTGTCCTGTTTTATTATTCAATATCCTTTGAGTCAATTTATGCTTTAATTTACAACATGTAAGATTATATTTGTAAGAAATGCATTCATATTATCTATTGATTATTTTGATACCTAGTGTACTCAACAGCAAATTGATTTAATCTTTGTTAATATGTATTATTGAAGTGCTAGTGAAATGGATGTGCTAAAGTCAGTTAATTTTTACCTCCAAAACCATCACTATATAAGGCAAGTGTTAAAAGTTCTTTATGTAAATAAGATCTGTTTCATGTATTTTATTTGAGTCATTGAATTATGTGCACATGATCATGCATCTTAATCCACAGGCATGTTCTACATGACATGTACAGAAAGCATTTCCTGTAGCCTTTACATGACCCATATTTTGTATGATATTTTTATGATATTTTCACATTACATAGTGTTGAAGTGTAAATAAGCTGTAAATAAAATTAGTAAAATATCCCTATAGATTAGGAGGATCTGTTTGAATTTAAATTCCCTAAAATTAAGGGATTTGATTAGATAGATTTCAGATTTAGAATGATTAAGTTTCCTATTCTTATCTTGTAATCTTCTATATATTTTCTAGGATTGTACACTGAAGGGGAATGAATAAAAAATTTTAGCCTTCTACATGGTATCAGAATTCTAGGGTTTTTCGTATTCATCCCTTTGCACACAGCCTTCACTGTTGTGGCTCCCTTGAGCCTATTTCTCTACCTATCCTAGCAGCCTTCATTGCTCTAAGATTTCTTCCATCGACCATGTCAACCTCTGAAACCTCTAGCATCCGTAACCCATCTAAAGAATCCAATTCTGTTCAGAAAATTGAAGATTTACAGAATATTCGGGCATCCTATAGGCTCAGTGGGAAGAATTATCTCAAGTGGTCTCAATTTGTCCGAACATACCTCAAAGACAAGGGGAGGCTCAACCATCTCTCGGAAACGGGCCAACAAAGGATGATCCGAAGTTTGAAACCTGGGATGAGGAGGACTCTATGATAATGTCGTGGCTATGGGATTCTATGGAACCATGATTAGCGACATATGTATGTTTTTGACAACTACAAAGGAGATTTGGGACTTTGTTCGTCGCACATATTCAAAGGACCACGATGATGCACAAGTTTATGAGATCAAGGTCAAAACTGCAGCCAATAATGAAGAAATTGGAAAGCTAAGGAGTTTGTTAGGATCTCTTGAGATGCCTTCTGGAGCTTGCTCTTTGACTCTTTCATGTAAACCTTCTTTTTCTTTTTGTATGAATGCCCAAGTAACAGAAACTGAAAACACCTATACAAACTCTTGGATAATAGACTCTGGTGCCATAGACCATATGACCCCTACACCTCAGCATTTCCATATTTATACCCCATGCCCAGGTAATAGAAAATTATAGTGGCTAATGGCTCTTTAACCACTGTTGCAGGGTTCGGGGATATATATCACACCCACCCTTATCCTTCAAAATGTCCTCCATGTACCAAAACTATCAGTCAGCCTCATCTTCATTTATAAGATCACCTATGACCTTAAATGTTATGCTGTTTCTTCCTCTTCTTATTGTGTTTTTCAGGATCAGAGATCGGGGAAGAGGATTGGACTTGCTAAGGAAAGTAACGGCCTTTATCTCCTTGAATCATCTCAAACTGTTAAGAATGATTTGTCATTGTCCTTTCTCAGTTCTTCCAATAAATATGTCATTTGGCTGTATCATTTACGCCTAGGTCATCCATCTTTTAGGGTTTTACAAGTTATGTTTCCTCAACTATTCCAAGGATTAGATATTTCTGAGTTTCATTGTGATATTTGTGAGTTATCAAAACATATTCGTATCTTTTCCTATTAGCAATAAAACAGTTCTTATCCTTTTCATTTGATCCATAGTGACATATGGGGCCCTTCCAGCATACCTAATATTTCTGGGGCTCGGTGGTTTGTATCCTTCATTGATGACTGCACTCGAGTTATATGGCTATTCCTCCTCAAATACAAATCTGATGTTAGCTTTGTTATTCCAACGTTCAATTCAATGGTTCAAAACCAATTTGGAGTTATCATAAAAAGCTTTAGGACAGATAATGCTAGAGATTACTTTAATCAAGTTCTATCACCTTATTTCCAATCCCAAGGTATTATCCATGAATCATCATGTGTCAACACGCCCCAGCAAAATGGGTAGTTGAAAGGAAAAATGGATATTTGCTCAATACCATTCGAGCCTTACTCTTTCAAGGGAATGTACCTAAGTCTTATTGGGGTGAGGCTGCTCTCACTGCCACATACATGATAAACAGACTTCCCTCCCGTGTGCTAAATAATAAGAGTCCTATAGAGACCCTCAATAGCTTCTACCCTTGCTTTCGAACCTCAAATGGCCTTATACCTAGGGTATTTGGCAGCACTGCCTTTGTTCATGTTCACAGCCAGAATAGAAACAAATTAGATCCCCGTACCATCAAATGTGTCTTTCTTGGTTATTCATCCACTCAAAAAGGATACAAGTGTTATAACCCTTCATCCAAAAAAACCTACATTTCTGTTGATGTCACATTTATGAAAATACACCTTTTTTCTCCAAGTCCTCTCTTTAGAGGGAGATTTTCATATTAGAAGATAGGACTTCTGAGATTTCTGAACCACTTCAAACCCTTGATCTTCCAACCAGTATAGTTGGAAACAAGTCTACTGAATTGTGTCATCTCCTGTCTCTCCTGACCTAATCAATGTCAGTCACAACCCTACAAGATTCTCTCAGGTGTATTCAAGGAGAAAGGCTGTTCCTGAATTGACACAAGTCCAAGAATCTGATCCAAACTCTGGAAATAAAATCAAGGTAAGATCTGACATGTATTTATAGCCTATTGAGACATCTACTGACCCCATTGAAGACTTAGACATACCCGTAAGATCTGACATGTCTTTACAGCCTATTGAGACACCTATTGACCCCATTGAAGACTTAGACATACCCATTGCTGTTAGAAAAGGCATAAGAGAATGCACCAAACGACCACTCTATCCATTATCTTACTATGTCTCCCTTAAACATCTGTCCTCAACTCACCAAAAATTTATTATGAGCCTAAACACCATTGCTATTCCTAACACTGTTACTGAGGCATTGACAAAAAGGGAATGGAGGGCTGCCATGAGAGAGGAGATGAGTGCATTAGAAAAGAATAGAACATGGGAGATCGTTGACAAACCAGAAGGAAAAAATATTGTTGGCTGTAAGTGGATTTTCACATTGAAATACAGAGCTGATGGATCCCTTGAGAGATATAAAGCAAGATTGGTAGCTAAAGGGTACACTCAAACCTACGGTGTAGATTATTAGGAGGCCTTTGCTCCAGTCGTAAAAATGAATACTGTGAGAATCTTATTATCTTTGGCTGCACACTTCAATTGGCAACTGCTACAATATGATGTTAAGAATGCATTTCTCTATGGTGACCTAGATGAAGAAATCTATATGAATATCCCACCAGGATTTGAAGGGAACTCAAGTAGCAAGGTGTGCAGGTTGAGAAAAGCACTTTATGGATTAAAACAATCACCTAGAGCATGGTTTGGAAGATTTGCAAAAGTGATGAAGGAATCCGGATATAAACAAAGTCAAGGGGACCATACACTCTTTATTAAGCAGTCAGTTACAGGGGGGTTACTGCTCTTCTAGTATATGTGGACGAGATCATAGTAACTGGGAATGATGAGATGGAGAAGCAGGAATTAAAGCGGCAGCTGATAAAGGAATTTGAGATAAAGAAACTAAGGAAACTGAAGTACTTCCTTGGTATTGAGGTGGCATATTCCACACAAGGAATCTTCATATCTCAGCAAAGTATGTGACTAATTTGTTGGTAGAAACAAGGAAGATAGATTGTAAACTCATCTCTACTCCAATGGATCCAAATCATAAGTTAGGTGAGGTTAAAGAAGAACCAGCTGTTGACAAAGGAATGTACCAAAGATTGGTAGGTAGACTCATATATCTTACTCACACTCGACCAGACATAGCATACTCAGTAAGCATGATTAGTCAATTTATGCATGATCCAAGGGAACCACATCTTCAAGCTGTTTACAGGGTACTACATTACCTGAAAGGCAATACAGGGAAAGGAATTTTGTTCAAAAGGAGCAATACTCTTACTCTAGAAGCTTATACCGATGCAGATTATGCAGGTTCCCTAATAGATAGAAGATCTACTACAGGATATTGTATCTTTCTTGGAGGAAATCTGGTAACATGGAGAAGTAAGAAGCAGAATGTGGTAGCAAGATCATCTGTAGAAGCAGAATTTAGGACTATTGCGCAAGGCCTGTGTGAGCTGCTTTGGCTAAAGATTATTTTAGATGATTTGAAAGTCAAATGGAAAAGTCCTATGAGACTCTATTGTGACAACAAGTCAGCTATCAATATTGCTCATAATCCTATACAACATGATAGGAAAAAATACATCGAAATTGATAGACATTTTATCAAAGAGAAATTGGAGGAAGGATTAGTGTGTATGTCTTATGTTCCATCAGGACAACAACTAGCAGATGTTCTAACAAAGGGCTGAGTAGTTCCATTTTTCAAGGCCTTATATCCAAGCTGGAAATGGAAGATATCTATTCCTCAGCTTAAGGGGGAGTGTTGAAGTGTAAATAAGCTATAAATAAAATTAGTTAAATATCCCTATAGATTAGGAGAATCTGTTTGAATTTAAATTCCCTAAAATTAAGGGATTTGATTAGATAGATTTCAGATTTAGAATGATTAAGTTTCCTATTCTTATCTTGTAATCATTCCCTAAAATTAAGGGATTTGATTAGATAGATTTCAGATTTAGAATGATTAAGTTTCCTATTCTTATCTTGTAATCTTCTATATATTTCCTAGGATTGTACACTGAAGGGGAATGAATAAAAAATTTCAGCCTTCTACACATAGCATAATTAACTTGCCTAATAAACTCGCATTGTTTAATTATACTTTTAGAGATGCTAACGGGGTATTTGATCAAGTTGTACTCAATTATAAGTTGCCATGATTCTGGTTTAATAATTCATTTTCTTTGAGCATAAAAATTGATTAAATATAAACTTCTTTAATACTTGTTTTTCACCCTTACCGGAAGCAATTTTGATATCCTGAAAGGATCTTCCAAGAAAATTGAGCAAAGTGTATTTTGGCATGAGAGGTCGGCAATGATGTCTTATTGGAACATTTATGAATTGCAATGCCATTCTGCATTACTTACTCTAGTAATGTTTAAAAGAGAGCTAAAAAACTAGGAAAGTCATTTATGAATGGGACCTTTATAAAATGTCTAGGACTTTGTGTTGTCTCATTCATGTGTTTTGATGTTTTATATTAGTTATAGATATTGTAATTGATATGAACTACTGACTTTCATTTATTAGTTATTTTAATGTTTATCTTTTGTTGCCATTATATAAATTTTTTTATATATAAGGGATATTGTATGTAAAAAATCATATTATTTTTATTGATTCGGTTTTCAATATTTAAAAAAATATGAAATAAATAATTAAATTATATTTAAATAAAATATGATAAATAATAAAAAAATTAAAAATATAAATATAATTTTAAAATAATAAACAATTTAAAATAGAATAAATATATTTTTTCCTACGATTTTAGATATATTTTGTAGGAAAAAAAGAAAAAAAATATTTTTATTACTTTTTTCAATGATCTAATTTATTCTTGTAGGTAAAAATGGTTAAAAATAATAATTTAATCATTTTTTCTTACAATTTTTTTCGTAGGTAAAGACTTCTAAAAAAAATTACCTTACTACTTTTTCCTACAATTTTAAAATTTTCATAAGAAAAGATGTAGATAAAAAAAAAATTTTTTTGATTTTTTCTTACGATTTTGAAGTTTTTCGTAGGGAAAGAAATTATTAAAATAATTTATTAGTCAATTTTTTCCTATGATTTTAAGAAATTTCGTAGGAAAAGATGTGGATAAAAAATTATTTTTTTGATTTTTGCCTACGATTTTGGAGTTTTTCGTAAGAAAAGAAATCATTCAAAATTATTATTAGCCAATTTTTTTACGATTTTAGGAATTTTCGTAGGGAAAGATGTGAATAAAAATATTTTTTTTTGATTTTTTCCTACGATTTTGAGGTTTCTCGTAGGGAAAGAAATTATTAAAATTATTATTAGCTAACTTTTCCCTACGATTTATGTGGATAAATTTTTCTTTTAATTTTTTATAAAATTTTTAAAATTAAAATTAAAATTTTAAATTTTGGTCACTCTTTTTTTACGAAATATAAACTTTTTCCTACGAAAAAAAATCGTAGGAAAAAGGTCTGCTCTTTGCGTATGATTTTAAAAGTTGTAGGTAAAGGCTTTTCTGACGCACTTTTGCCTACAACAAAAATCATAGAAAAAGGCTTTCCTTACGATTTTTCTATCTTTTCCTATGAAAAAAATCGTAGACAAAAGTTTTTTTCTTGTAGTGATTCTAGAAAGTGCAATACAGAAGATGCCAAAATCAAAGCCACCATAGATTTCGATGTTTACTTATTGAGTAAAAGATGATGAGTCCCAAGCATCGCCATATGTTTAAGGTCTGATCAAGAGATACGAGGAACAACCAAGTCAAGGTCATCTTATTTGGTTGTAATTTTTCAACCTCTTAGTCTATCCTAAGTAAAGAAGGACATTTTTCATTTCAATTTTTCTATTGAACCCCTATTGCTGGCTATTATGGCCATTACTTGTCTCCAAAACTATTATTGAAAATGATAATTATTTTGAAAGTTTTGCTACATAACATTTTAAAGTTTATATTGGATAATTTTTAGATAATTGTTAACCATTTTTTGTAGAATGGATGTTCCTAGTTTTTTCTCCAATGTAAAGCCGAGCGTGCGTGACAAAGGCATCATCATTCGGACAAAATTTGAGTCTTGATCTTTTTTTTT
Source organism: Calamus simplicifolius (assembly GCA_900491605.1). Taxonomy (NCBI): domain Eukaryota; kingdom Viridiplantae; phylum Streptophyta; class Magnoliopsida; order Arecales; family Arecaceae; genus Calamus; species Calamus simplicifolius. The sequence continues at coordinate 177,454 of UESW01004344.1, read as the reverse complement.
CTCCTCTTTCTCCTCCTATCTTTAATTGAAAGAGTAGCAAAATTCTTGATCTCGCTTGTCATGTCCTTTGCTTTCCCGTTGAAAATAGTGCTGCTTTCTGTTGCAAACTCAGTTAGCCGTGTTTCATCTTCATTCTTCAATCCCTCCTGCAAATAAAATTCTGCAACATTAGGCTCAAATTACAACTATAGGTTTTGCACTTGTTCAAAGAGTAAAGAATACGTAAAGCCTGCTTAAATTTTAACGAGGCATTTTAACTGATTTTCATTTCTTTTAACATAGCATCTTTATTGATGTTCCTTTATTATATTCTAATTAGATTGGAAATCGATCTTCTCCTCTAATAAACTGGAACACAGGACATGCAATGCATGTAATAGGCCAGGATATAGCGTCAACAGAAGTGAAAATTCAAAGCTTCGGGGACCCGCTCCTCTAAAAAGAAAATTGATTATGAGAGGTGAAGGGAAGAGGACGCATGAGTTACGAGCAACCACATCTAGGACGACCATGATTCGGCCGTCGATCCAAGTCGACGGTGGCTTGATGAAACCATCCAGCAACCACATCTAGGACGACCATGACTCGGTCGTCGATCCAAGTCGTCTCCGCAACGTGACATCCGACTTTTGTGGCCGTTGGTATATTTTCAAGGTGATGACTGACTTCTGTGGCCGCTTTGATTTAATAAAATTTGATAGAGATTACTATTTCTTTAATAAAAAAAACTCTATACCTATATGTGTTGCTGCCGGAATCTGTCCTCCGACTCAGACACGGTCGGGCTGCAGCGCGGGCTCTTCGACTGGGTGGACCTGCAAAACAGTCCTCACGCGAGAGGCGTTGGGGGTGGCCCTCTGCGGAAGACCCTCCGACGCTCAAGTCAGTGGAGATCAGCAATCAACAAAATGGAGAGAAGGCTCTCGCTAAAGAGTCCCTCCAGGGCTCTGAGCGGAGCACTAATTGCGGAAGCTAAGGCAGGAGGAGAGAGGGTTTCAGTGAGCAGTGTGCGCATACCTGAGGAGTCGGCAGATAACTTTATTTATAGAGGATCACCTGATTCCCTGGGGGTGTCGTAGGTCCGAAAGTCGTTAGAATCTGAATCCAATTTGTTATGAGGCCGGTAGGATTCGTATCTGGTTGGTTAGAGGATCGACCGCTATGAGAGCTTGTTGATGTCTCGAGATGTGGTGAGGACATAGGCTCCAGGGTCCTAGGCCACTCTCGTGGGTCCTAGGTCACTCCCGGATATGATTTCTGTTTGAAATCTCACGAATTCGGATTCTCCTACGTCGAATTCTGTGGAGGCGTAGATATCGCTCGGGCTAGGCCGAGCGATGGGAGAGATCGGCTAGAGGGGCCGAAAGATGACATAGCTCGGCCGAGGCTGAGAGACGATATAGCTCGGTCGAGGCCGAGAGATGACATAGCTCGGCTGGGGCCGAGAGAAGTGATTCGCGTCTTGGGAGTCCTTGGTTCGGCGAGGGGCTAAGGTGCCCCAACTTATCGAGGCTGACTTATCTCGGACGGGTGTCGCATAGTGGACAGGAATTAGGGCTAGTGATTCATGCCAGAGGCATTCAAATGTTCAAAGGCTCCCCTCAGCACACCTGATTTCCATATCATCCTCCTAGCCCTTAGCCAAGTGGGGGATGGATATTCTTGGCCCTTTCCCCCTTGCAACGGAGCAAAGGAAGTTCTTATTTGTTGCAATTGATTATTTTACTAGGTGGGTTGAAGCCGAGACAGTTGCCCAGATAACCAAAGCCCGCGCTAAAGATTTCGTGTGGAGATCCATCATCTGCCGCTTTGGTCTTCCCTATACTATCATCACTGACAATGGGAAGCAGTTCAACAACCCTAAGTTCCGAGAGTTCTGCGAGGATTATGGCATTCTCCATCGCCTGACATCTGTTGGACATCTTCAAGCTCATGGAGAAGCCGAGGTAACCAACTGAACTCTCCTGCAGGGAATCAAGCTCGGCTCAATCGGGCACGAGGCCGATGGGCCGAGGAACTCCACCATGTGTTGTGGGCATACCGAACTACTGAAAGAGTACCCATAGGGCAAACCCCATTCAAAATGGCTTTTGGTACAGAAGCCGTCATCCCTATGGAAGTCAGAATCCCCTCCCCTCGTATTGAAGGCTATTCAGAAGAATCCAACGACGAGCAACTCCGAACTAATCTTGACTTGATAGAAGAAGTTAGGAAGAAGGCCCAAATCTAGATGGCCGCCTACCAACAAAGAGTAGCTCATTATCACGCCACTAGAGTCAGAGGGAAGTTTTTCCTCCTCGACGATCTGGTGCTTCGGAAGGCATCCATCTCGAAGCCACTGGAGCAAGAAAAATTATCCCTGAATTGGGAAGGTCCCTGTCAAGTGACGGAAGTAATCGGACCCGGCACCTATAAACTCCAAGATTTGGATGGGAAATCTATTCCTCGGACGTGGAACTCAGATAATCTCCGTGCATATTATCAGCGAAAGTATGCTCTTACTAAACTCATTTTTTTGTTTATTGAATTAAATTTAATTCTCAAAGACTTGCAAAATTCTTATAACTCTCCTTGAAAGCTACAATGAGAAGCAAGTTTATAAATCCTTGGCCGGATCGAGCGATCTCCATACCTTGTCCGCGCCAAGTTAAATATATTTGACAAACCTCGGCCGGGCCGAGAGAGCTTCGTACCTTGGGCGCACCAAGTAAAATATAATCTTGAAGCCTCAGCCAAGCCGAGTGATGGTCTTCGTACCTTGGCAGCACCAAGTAAAATATAATCTTAAATCCTCGGTTGGGCCAAGTGATCTTCGTACCTTGGCCGTGCCAAGTAAAATATATTTGACAAACCTCGGCCGGGCTAGGATAGCTTCATACCTTGGCCACGCCAAGTAAAATATAATCTTGAAGCCTCAGCCAGGCCGAGTGACGGTCTTTGGACCTTGGCAGCGCCAAGTAAAATATAATCTTAAATCCTTGGCCGGACCGAGCATTCTCCGTACCTTGGCTGCGCTAAGTAAAATATATTTGACAAACCTCGACTGGGCCGAGAAAGGTTCGTACCTTGGCCGCGCCAAGTAAAATATAATCTTGAAGCCTCGGCCAAACCGAGTGATATATCCTTGAAGCCTCGGCCAAGCCGAGTGACAGTCTCCGTACCTTGGGCGCGCCAAGTAAAATATAATCTTAAAGCCTCGGCCAAACCAAGTGATATATTCTTGAAGCCTCGGCCAAGCCGAGTGACAGTCTCCGTACCTTGGCCGTGCCAAGTAAAATATATTCGACAAACCTCGGTCGGGCCGAGAAAGCTTCGTACCTTAGCCGCGCCAAGTAAAATATAATCTTAAATCCTTGGCCAAACCGAGTGATATATTCTTGAAGCCTCGGTCAAACCGAGTGATATATTTTTGAAGCCTCGGCCGAATCGAGTGATTTATTCCTAAATTATCCTCGAAGCCTCGGCCAAACCAAGTGATATAGTTCTAAAGCTTCGGCCTGATCGAGTGATTCCTCAAACACTCTAATGCGACTAAGGTGTCCTATCATGCTTCGGCAGAGGTAAGTAACCTTTCTTCGCTTACCAGCAAAATTATGCAAGTTATTTCTTTTCAAAGAAATATATACTTCATCCCTTAAATAAGATCATGTTTACCACATGAGTTCACAGGGCCACCCAGGCCTCCCTCTGACCTAAACAGAGATGAACGCTTCCTCCACAGAGGATTGAATATCATGTTAATAAAAACAAAGTAGCAAAAGCACTGCTGGACTTATAGATTATGCTATGGTTCGAAAAGCATAAAATGATAGTAGCAACTCTCAACACTATCACATCGGAAAAAGAAACAGATGTTAAAAGAAGAAAGAGTAGAAACTTTCTTTATTAATGAAAGAATTACAACCTCCAGAGAGGCATTACAAATGCATCATAGCACAAGAGATAAAGATAAAAAAAACTCAGTTGAGCAGCTTCGGTTGATAACGATGTCTCTACATCCGACCCTAGAAATCAGAGAAACCAGACAGCTCTATTGAGCCATTGGTTAATGCCAAAGAACAAAGTAGGCCATCCACGGATCCCTCGGACGGACACATTGGGGGATCATAACCAGGTCAAAGACCTGTGGATGCTTATGCCAATGAAGCATCCCCCCCAGGTGGGATGCTAGTCTGCTAGCCACTGCCCAAGCACATAGGCAGAGAACCAGCAGACCAACACCACCCTCCCTCTTCACATGGAAAAAAAATTCCTCAGGCGGATGAACTGAGGAATCCCAATTGAGGGAAGAGGCGAAGTCCATGTTAGCCATGGGGGATACATATGCTTTGCGTTTCCCATGGTCCCCATGGCAAGTGACAAAGGACACATAGGAAGCGCATACGTGCATTCCCCATATAACCTCTGTAGGCATCCCATGCGCTCTCCATATGACCTTCGAGAATTCCTCCCTTGAGGACTATCTGCTCTTCAGCAGCTTCTCCATCACCCTAGCTACCTGGGACGAACCAGCTTTCAAAAGGGAAGCTCGATCTCTCCGCTCTCAACGAAACAGGCACCATGAAAGTCCTTACAACTCACAGAAAGAGAAGGTCTTGGGAGATAGCCTACCACGGCCCACTCTCCCCATTTTATAGGAAAGCAAGCCGAGGGTAGTCATTAAAGAAGGGAGCCTCGGAATTTGAAACACCCTTGCCACATCGCCACGTCATAGGGCAAAAGAAAGGGGCACATTTCGAAGTGCGCTGAGCACGCCTCCCAAGCTGTGACGAAAAGCAGAAGATTTCCTTCTGATCTCGAATCAGGAGTCTTAAATGCAGGAAATCAGTCGCAGATCCTTGAGATATGGGCAGGCCTGGGAAATCCCCTTTTGAAAACGATGCCAACCAATGGCAATCGAATACTTATTGCATACGTTAAAAAGACCCGCATTGAAAAAGGCCAACGGGATAAATACCTTGGGCAGAAACAAAGCATCCTTCAGCAAAGTCGTTTCGTATACCTCAGCAAAAAAGTACCAACTTTTTTCTTTGGACAAACCAAACTATCTAACCTCGGCCCCAGCCGAGATATTTGAGCCATTTTCGGCCCTTTCATGCCGAACCATTTCGTGCCTTAGCAAACCGAGTAAGTTTGCACGCACCTAACCTCGGCCCCAACTGAGGTAAAGTTGGAGTTACATTCCGCGGAAAAACCGAACATTTTATGTATCGGCAAAACCAGTTAATCTGGCCTCGATTGAGCAGAATCTTCAATTCGGAACCCCTAAGGGCTATCCGACCTTAAAGCGCATTTCATTCATAATTCGTTTACCATCAAGGGAACTTTCGGCAAAAAGGTTGTTTAGAAAGGCAATGACCAAAGCGATAAGGCAAAACAAAAGAGATCAAAAGATTCATTCATTAAATTTTGATCAGATTACAGATTGAAAAAAATGAAAATACATAAGCGACCCTTAAAAATTAGGGTTCGGGTCGGTCCCGAGAACCTTCTTGATAACATCCGGAAGGACTTGACTCGCCCCACCTGCTTCAAATGTCGTCGAAAGAGGAATCTTGGGTTCCTCAGCGGAAGATTGAGGGCATTCTTTGGGAGCCATAGCCTCATTAGGGCCTAGGATAGCGTTAAGATCGACGTCCGAAATATCCTCATACTCGGCTTCTTTGGCCCTCGGGGTACAAGTATCAAAACGTTCGGCCTCCAGAAAGGATAAATCCAACTCGGGATACGCTCGAAAGATCTTCGCTCGAGTTTCCTCCTCACCGAACCGGAACGCATCGGCATAAGCCTCTCTACGCTCTTCGAAAAATTGAACAGAACTTTTGTACTCCTCTACGGCCGAGGTGATTTGGTTATTTGCTTCAACTAGCTGGTCCCCGAGTTCGAGGTTCATTTGGCGACTCGCAGATAACTCCACCCTTAGAGCCTTAAATTGCTCCTGCGCCTCGAGCCCAATTCTGCCCATTTGCAAAACATCAGAACGTTTGAGCCCACGAGCAAAAGAAAAGTACCGGAAGCAAATAAGTGAGAAGACAGTATACCTCTTCCTCCCGCCAAGCCATTTTATTGCTCAGCTCTTGAACCTTTTCCAGGGCCTTCAATTTGGCCGATTTATTTTGTTGGAGACCCTCCTTGAGGTCATTAATTTGGGACTATTTATCCCCGATTTCCTGCCGAGATTGATCAAGATCATCAGTGAGCCTAGCAATCTACTCATGTTGCCATTTTAGTCGATTTTCCATATCGGCAAGTTCCTTATCCAGACCGGCAAGCTGATCCTGTTGCCGCCAGCACCTGTGCTCCTCCTCCTCGAGCCTCCTGCCCCAATTATTTTTCTCCTTAGCATGACTAGCCTTCAGCTGGTCCATCTTTTTTCAAAATACTACTGCATGGCCTTAACTTCGTTAGCATGCTTAGTCTTAATTTGGGATAACTCCATGCAAGCCTTGTTCGATTATTCACAGAAACCCTGAAGCTCTCTGACTTGAGCCTCGAGCCGAGAGGCCCTCTCGACTGTAAGTTGGTAAGACTCGCTCACCCTCTCAAAGTCCGCCTTAGCGGACGCCAAGGCCTTGGAAAGCTGGCTGGTTGAGTCCACCCTCGTTCGAAGGTCGGCCGTCTCCTTTCTGGCCTGAGCACAAGCCCTAGTGGCCAAATTTAAGCGCCAATTCAGCACCCTTGTAATCAAGGCATTCTGCAAGAAAAACACAAGTAAGAAACCACGGTCAAACCGACCCATCAGGAATTACAACCTTGGTACAATAACTTACCCAAGAGGCGTAGTTCGAAGCGATCTTCATGAGAGTAGTGTTACTAATCTCGGGGAGAAGGTAAACATCCTCCGGCGCCCCAAGCCGACCGAAAGCCGCATCAATGATATCCTCGACTGCAGGCTCGTCCATCGAGGAACTTTCCTCTGTGCGCAAAATAGACCTCATCAAGGCAGTGAGCATGTCATCCACCTCTGAGCTATGGACAAGAGAACTCATGCCGAAGAGCCGACCTGAGGGGCTTCGGCCTGAGGAACCGCCATTTGCTCGGCTTCTTCCATCAAGACTCTGGCCTACAGGGCCTCGGATGCTTCGGCCTCGGTTGAGGAAGCCTCGGCCCGAGGGCCCCCTTCATCCAGTAATTCTTCTTCTTCCTCCTCTTCCTCTCCGACTATTGGTCCATCTCCGGCAGACTCAACTTGAACTTCAATCTCTTTCACGGCATCCCCTGGTACCGTAATAGAGAGACCCTCAACAGGAGGCACCTCGACCTCCACCAACCTTTCAACAAACGGCTCCACTTGAACTTCGACAGCTGCCACTGCCTCTCCTGACCCCTCCACCTGAGCTGGGGCCTCTTCCATGTGCAGTGGACTCCCTACCGCTGGAAATTGAAGAACATCTGGCAGGAGGATTGCCGGACAAACCAGCGACATCTCCTCGGCGTCATCTGATATGATCACTATTGGAGGGGGGAAACCTCAGCGGCTCCTTCTGAGCTCCCCCCAATGGTTTCCTCTGCTACCTTGCCCCCCTCTAGCAGGGAGGGCTTATCAATTACGGCCGGCACTTCCACTTCCTCCCTCTTTGAAGCAGAGGAGTGGCGGCCAACACCGTCTTTCCTAGGCTCCCTTGAGCGAGACCCGGAAGGACGGGCCCTCTTCTTGGACTTGTGCTTGTCCCCGGAGCTGGAGCCCTTGTAGCGCTTGCCCAGCTCCTTCCTTATTTGGCCCACAAATGCGGACCTCTCGGCTGAAAACATAGCAAATGTTCAGTTAAATAGTAATGGAATCACATAAATATACCAACCATCAGAGCAAAGACTCACCTTGAGGGTCAATAGAGCTAAGCCCGGCGGCGAAAAGAGCATCCTCTGCTAACAGAGTGCTGGCTGAAACCTCCTGACCACTGCGAAGGGTAACCAGTTCTCTTTTCTCATGCTCGCTCAACTCCGGACGCGCCTTCGGATCCTTCACATAACTCGCCCATCCTCTCGAAAAATCTGAACTGATGTTTCCTTCGGTAATGAAAAATTGGGACTTCCACTCCTTTATCGAAGACGGGTTATCAGAAATCATCTTGAATGACTTCCGAGGACCAATATAGAGCCACTCAGAGCTCCTCTCGGAAACCAGGTTGTAACAGACTCGGAATATGGGAAGGGTTGCAGTCACCCCAACACAACTGCACATCGAGATGAACCCGACAAGATTACGTCAGCTATTTGGGGCTACCATCATTGGACATATGTTGTAAAACCTCATCACCTCCTGTATCAGCGGGTGAAGAGAGAATCAGAGACCTACCCTCAAGCTCTCCTTGTAGAAGAAGACTCCCCAGCTTAACTCGGTTGAAACCCGGTGCTCGATCTTTGGCACCCATAAGGCTACATCCAGAGGAACCCTATAATGGCGACGGATCCTATCCAGGTCGTCAAGGGTTACTTCAGAGGCACATCACATGGACCCTTCATACTGGTTGAATGGGGGGCAGGATACGAACAAGCAAGCAAGGGCTCAGAGAAAGAATGAAAAATCTCTATGACAAGGACAAAGGAGCGTTGCAGAAGGAGCGTCGCCCCAGCCCTCTTTAAATAAATGTTTCAGAGAGAAAGCCCGAGACGCCAAAACTTCCGATATGGGTGCCATAAATAAAGGAGTCTCACCACGTGGAACTTACGCTATTGCGGCTTGCTGAAAACGAGGCATTTCCTCCTTGAGCTACGGTGAAAAATGATGACAAAACAGCGGCCCATCATTTACGAGATTATCATTGCCCGCCTTTTGAATCCCCCAAATAAGATTGTTCCGAAATGCTACTCCCTATATCCGAACTTACACTTCGGACTAGGGAGTGGGGGGCATCTGATAAGGGGTAAAATCATCATTGCATTATTGACCGCCCACATCGACAATTGGGTCATGTCCAATCCAAACACCCTACCAGCCAGCTGGCATAACAGCCAAGCGACGAAGCCGAATCGCCTTTGACAAAATCGGGTTGCCCCGACAACCCGAACCATCCTCATGCCTCGGCAATATGGGTCGACCATACCTCAGTAACCCGAGCTATCCTCATACCTCAGCAATCTAAGCCGACCATACCTCGGTAACCCGAGCTATCCTCATACCTCGGCAATCTGAGCCGATCATACCTCGGTAACCCGAGCTATCCTCATACCTCGGCAATCCGAGCCGAGCCATTCTATACCTCGAAAAACTAGGTTATTCCTCGTTCTGGCCGAACCAAGGCATTCGAAATACCTCTGCGGAATCCGGTGCGAGAGAGTTCGAATTCACTATAACTAAATAAGATTCCAAACGAGGAATCATACCCGGAAGTGGCCTAGGACCCACAAGAGTGGCCTAGGGTCTACGTGATCGCTGAATCTCAAGGCATCATCAGTTCTCCCAGCCGTCGATCCTTTAACTGACAAAATACAGACTCTGCTGACCTCATAACAAACTTGATTCGAATTTGTTCTGAATCCTAATGGCTTTCAGACCTCCCCTCACGACATGTCCAAGGAACCAGGTGATCCCCTATAAATACTACAGTCCTCCAATCTCTCATGTACGCAATTTTTACACGTGCAATTACTCGCACTCATACTCATTTACTGGCTCATATATTCCATTGAAGCTTCCCCTGAGCTCAGAGCTCTCGAGAGAATACCCGTTTAAGGGGAACTCTTCTGTGAGAGTCTTCTCCTCACATCTGCTTGCTGTGAATCTCTACTGACTTGAGTGTCGGAGGATCCTTCGCAGAGGGCAACCCCCCGCAGAACCCTCTGCATGCAGACTGTCTTGTAGGTTCCGCCCGGAGCGACGAGATCGGCGTCCATATCAGGAGCCAGAAGCGTACCAGAGTCGAAGAAAGGATTTCCGCGGCAATATAATCTATATAATTGGTATAAGTACCTGTATAAAACCTATATAACTAGCTATATAACCTATGTAATATATTTAATATCAATTTATTTATAAAATACAACTTAACTCATTTAAGTCTTTTCTTAACCATATGGGATTGAAATTTGCTTATAAAGTAATTAAATAAAATTTTACTATTAAAGAAAAAAGAAAAATAAGCATAAAATTTTTAAATAAATATATAATTATTATAAAATAATTGTAATTAGTGAAATTTCTATAGTTTAGATATTGATAGGACTAGCCATGTTAGCACTTTAGTTGCCGCCTGTTTGAGAACCAGACTCCGTCAAGTGGAAACGAGTAAACAAATGAACGTCATGATCTATATGTAGTCCATGTGACTTCTGGAGTTTAGATTAGACAAGACCAGCAACCCCAGCCTTTCACGCGCAGTTGTCATTCCTTGGACTTTGTCAATTGGAATCAGCAGACAAATATCATAATCTACAATCGTTGTGACTTCCATAGTTTAGATTTGATAAGGTCAGACTGTTTATTTATTTGCGTACAAATGATGCGGAACATTATCTTTTCGAGTCTCGTTTGGTTGGAATATTTAAGGCTTAGAGTATAGCACTTTTAACACGTTGAGTTGTTGATCCATTCTCAACTCATGCCTTTTGATGAAAAGAATTCGTGTACAAGCAAATACTAACATATTGTAATATGTAGTGGAATAATAAATAAAATGCACAAACTACACTGATGAGGGATAAAATCATCATTGTATTATTGACCGCTCACATTGGCGATGGGGTCGCGCCTAATCCAAACACCCTGCTAGCCAGCTGGCCAGCTGGCGTAATATTTTGGCGACAAGGTTAAATCAGCTTTGATGAAGTCGGATCACCCTAACAATCCAAGCCACATTTATACTTCGGCCATCCCTCGGCAACCCGAGTTATCTCCATTCCTCGGCCAACTGAACCGAGCTATCCCTCGGCAACCCGAGCTATCTCCATTCCTCGGCCAACTGAGCCGAGCCATCCCTCGGCTATCCGGGCCGAGCTATTCTATACCTCTGCGGAATCCAACGCGGGAGAGTTCGAATTCACTATAGCCGAATAAGATTCCAAATGGGGAATCATATCCAGAAGTGGTCTAGGGCCCGCAAGAGTGGCCTAGGTCTATGTAATCACTAAATCTCAAGGCTTCAACCAGCTCTCCCAGCCGTCAATCCTCTAACTAACAAGATATGGACCCTACTGGCCTCATAACAAACCTGATTCGAATCCTAACAGTTTTCAGACCCCATCCGGGGTACGTTCAAGGAATCAGGTGATCGCCTATAAATACTACAGCATTCCAACCTCTCAGGTACGTGCAAAATAGCTCTAAGACAACCCCTTACGCATTCATTTTTTCACTCCATAGAGCTCTCATAAGGGCAGGGAGGAACATCTCTCTGTGAGAGTCTTCTCCTCACATCTGCTTGCTGTGAATCTCCACTGACTTGGGCATCGGGGGTAACCCTGGACTAGTTCACCGCTCTGGTTCAACAGGTCCAAGCATTGACCCAGTTGGTCCAGGGATTCCAGGCGATCCTTGGAGCTGTTGTCCCTGTTTCTCAGCCTCATGAGGAGACCGCTGCCCCTGCCTTGCCAACGATCTCTTCCTCCGACCCGCCTGAGGCGGCGGATCGTGATCACCGGCCCGCAAAGACGAAGCCGGTGCTACGGTGAGCTGGAGGAAAGAGCCCGCTCAGGTCCAAGCGGGTTCGCTCCCCTTCCCCGGTGTCTTCCCAGGATTCAACACCGCTGCCATCTTCTCCTTACCCGATCCCTCGTACCACTCTGGATGAAGGGATCAGACAATAGATGCAGGAAATGTGACAAGAATGGCATCGGGAGCTAGACACCGCCAAGCAAGCTCCTCCATCCCAGCCGAAAGCAGAGCAGGGCATTCCCTTCTTTGAGAGGATCATGAGGGAAGTGATTCCCCCTCATGTCAAGCTCCTCTCCATTGAGCCGTATCATGGATCCATTGATCCCGATGACAATCTCAGCAGTTTCAGATCCATCATGATGTTCCACAGGGCATCAGATGTGATCTTGTGTAGAGCCTTCCCCTCTACCATAAGAGGATCTGCCCGAACCTGGTTCAATAGCCTAAAACCAGGTTCCATTGATTCTTTTGACGAGCTGAGCTATCTGCTCATCAGCCAGTTCGTCAGTAGCCATCGCCAACGATGGAGGTCTGATTCCCTCTCCGAGGTCAAGCAGAGAGAGGGGGAATCACTGAAGAATTACCTCGGCCGCTTCAACATGACCCTTCTAGAAGTGGACCACCTCCGCCCTAGCCGGAGGAGTGTCCAAGGAGGGAGACTTCTACCTAGCTCTAGAAGTTAACTACCCGAAGAGCCTTTTGGATATGATGTCCCTGGCGGACAAGTATGCCAAAGTGGAAGAATCGAGGAGGTCAGCTCGGGCCGAGCAGATGAAGAAGAAAGAGGCAAAGGGCTCGGATAGGCAGCGAGCCCACCGCCGCGCTAGCTCACCTCACCACTGCAGAGCTCCTCCGCCGCTGCCTCGTGACCGAACTCGAAGTCCAGTCCGAAGGTTCGACAGCTATACTCCCCTCACCGCGCCAAGAGCTCAGATCCTGATGGAGATCGAGCGTCACTTCCTCGGCCCCCTCCTCTTCAAGGCAACGGAGCTCGGAAGGACCCAACCAAGTACCGCCGCTTCCACCAAGACTACGGGCACGACATCAAGGACTGTTGGCATCTCAAGAATGAGATCGAACAGCTAATTCGGCGTGGTAGACTGAACCGGTTCAGGGGCCCCCCTAAGTCGAATAACGAAGAGAATCGCCAACCTGAATCTCGCCAACTCCCACCACCAAATCCTCCAGTTATCGGCAACGTCAATGTGATAACGGCGACCAGATCCCCATCTTCTTAGTCAGGCGAGGAAGAGAACCCGCCGAAGAAAGCTTGGGTTAATGAGCTTACTTTCTCCAATGAAGACCTTCGGAAGGTACAATACCCCCTGATGATGCCTTGGTTGTATCTCTAAACATGAACAACTATGATGTACACCGTATTCTGATTGATAGTGGAAGCTTTGTTAATGTCTTGTATTTCGATGCCTTTGTGAGATTAAAATTTTGGGTAGAAAGCCTCTGACCAGTGGAATCCATCTTGGTGGGCTTCACGGGTGACTCCATAATCCCTGAAGGGGTCATCACTCTGTTAGTCCGAGCCGGCACTGGCCCCGCATGGCTACCGTGCTCATGGATTTCCTCGTGACCAAGCTCTGATCCCCTTACAACTCCATCCTTGGCAGACCGGGGCAGATATCTCTCAAGGCCATCATTTCCATCCCTCATCTCGCCATGAAGTTCCCCACTGAATGGGGAGTGGGGGTGGTTCGAGGAAGCCAGATCATAGCTTGGCATTGCTTTGTTGCCGACCTCCAATCCAGAAAGCCCGAGGTGGACGGGCTGGATGCTCGGGAGGATCTCGCCGAACAACGAGGAGAGCCGGCCGAAGAGCTGGAGGAGGTACCGCTTGACGAGGCTCGGCCCGACCAAACCATAAAGATTGGGTCACAGCTGGAAGAAAAGCCTCGGCAAGAGCTGATTTAATTCCTTTGGAAGAATGCCGATGTCTTCGCTTGGTCCACATCAAACATGCCCGGAATCAGCCCAGATGTCCTAGTTCATCACCTTAGCGTGGATGAAACATTCTGGCTGATCAAATAGAAGAATAGGAGCTTCATCCTAGAGCGCCAAAAGGCCATTGAAGAAGAGGTGGATAAACTCATCAAAGCCAAGTTTATTGGGGAGGTTAGTTACCCCGACTGGCTGGCAAACGTGGCCATGGTGAAGAAGTCGAATGGCAAATGGAGGATCTGCATCGACTTCACTGACCTCAATAAAGCCTGTCCAAAAGACAGTTTCCCTCTTCCGTGGATTGACCAGCTCGTGGATTCAACTTCAGGCCATGAAATGTTAACTTTATGGATGCCTATTCGGGCTACAACCAGATCCGAATGGTGCCTGAAGATGAGGAGAAAACCGCCTTCATCACCGACCGAGGTATCTATTGCTACCGAGTTATGCCCTTTGGTTTGAAAAATGCAGGTGCTACCTACCAAAGGCTGGTCAACAAAGTCTTCAAGGAGCAAATCAGTCGGAACATGGAGGTGTATGTTGATGACATGTTGGTAAAAAGCAAGGAGGCATCCCAGCACGTCGAGGACCTTACGGAGAGCTTCGCCACACTTCGGAAGTATCAGATGAAGTTCAACCCCATCAAATGCGCCTTCGGGGTCAACTTCAGAAAATTCCTCAGCTTTATGGTTTCCCAGCAGGGCATTGAGGCAAACCCTCAGAAGATCCAAGCCTTGCAACAAATGGCCCCACCTGAGTCGGTCAAGGATGTACAATGCCTCACCGGGAGGGTGGCAGCCCTTAGCCGCTTCATTGCTCGGTCGGCCGGGAAATGCCTTTCTTTCTTCAAAGTGCTTCAGTCAGCTAAAAAATTTCAGTGGACCCCATATTGCTAGAAGTCCTTTGAAGATCTCAAGAAGTACCTCGGCTCGCCACCTCTCCTCAGTAGCCCGAAGTTAGGGGAGGTGCTGAACCTGTACCTAGCGGTCTCTGAAGGCGCTGTTGGCTCGGTGCTAATTAGAGAGGAGAACAGAATCCAAAGACCTATCTATTATGTCACCAAGCTGCTCAAGGATGTTGAAATGAGGTATACTCGGGTCAGAAGATGGTCCTGGCTCTGGTAACATCGGTCCAAAAGCTATGGCTGTACTTTCAAGCACATTCTGTCATCGTCTTGACTGACCAACCCCTCAAGGCAATTACCCATCGCCCAGAAGCATCAGGAAGAATGACCAAATGGGCTGTCAAGCTAAGCGAACATGACATTCAATATCAGCCTTGTCCAGCCATTAAAGCCCAAGTTCTAGCGGACTTCCTCCTCGAATGCACCATACTCGAAGATGGCTCTGTTTCGGATACCCCGGACAACCAAAGCCCAGCGCCCCATGGTTGCTTCACGCCGATGGATCCTCCAGCGCAGGCTTTTCTGGCACCAGCCTAGTCCTCACCAGTCCGAAAGGATTGAACTTTGAATATGGCATTCGCTTCTCCTTCCCAGCCTCAAACAATGAGGCAGAGTATGAAGCCTTACTCTTCGGACTCTGAATCACCCGGGAGCTTAAAGTCAAGAAGCTAATCGCCTACACCGACTCCCAATTGGTGGCCGGCTAGGTGCAGGGAGAATTTGAGGCTCGAGAGCTGAATATGATTCGGTATCTCCAAAAGGTGTGTGATCTATCCTCCTATTTCGATGAATTTAAAATTATCCAGATCCCAAGGGCTGAAAATACGCACGCCGACCTATTATCCCGACTGGCAACTACGGAGACGATGGATCTCGAGCGAAAATTCCACCTAGAGGTACTAGAGAAGCCCAACATCGTCGATGTTGATCACATGATGTAGGTTGACACCGAACCGTCTTGGATGGACCCCCTGCACCAATATCTCAAAGAAGGGTTGCTGCCCACCGATAGAAAGGAAGCAAGGAAGTTGAAATTACAATCACCTCATTATGTTCTAATTGATGACTGGCTGTACAAGCGCTCCTTCTCCATGCCATTGTTCAAATGCCTCCACCTATCGGAAGCCGATTATGCTCTTCAGGAGGTTCATGAAGGCATCTATGGCAATCATCTCGGCAGCCGCGTCTTGTGCCACAAAGTACTACACCAAGGATACTATTGGCCGACAATGCAGAAAGACGCTGATGACCTTGCCCGAGCCTGTGATGCATGCCAACAACATTCAAATATTCAGAGGCTCCCCTCTACTCACCTGACTTCCATCTCATTCCCCTGGCCCTTCACCAAATGGGGAATGGATATACTTGGCCCTTTCCCCCTCGTGACGGGGCAAAGGAAATTTTTGTTTGTTGCAATTGATTATTTTACTAAGTGGGTTGAGGCCGAAGCAGTCGCCCAGATAACTGAAGCCCATGCCAAAGAATTCGTGTGGAGATCCATCATCTGCCGCTTCGGTCTTCCCCACACCATCATTATTGACAATGAGAAGCAGTTCGACAACCCTAAGTTCCGAGAGTTCTGCGAAGATGATGGCATTCTCCATCACCTAACCTCAGTCGGACATCCTTAAGCTAACGGGAAGGCCGAGGTAATGAACCGAACTCTCTTGCAGGGAATTAAAGTTTGGCTCAACCAAGCGCGAGGCAGGTGGGCGGAGGAGCTCCATCACGTGTTGTGGGCGTACCGAACCACCGAGAGGGCTCCCACGGGCCAGACTCCATTCAAGATGACCTTCGGTACTGAAGCTATTATCCCCGTGGAAGTCGGACTCCCCTCCCCTCGCACCGAAGGCTATTTGGAAGAATCCAATGATGAACAACTCCAAACCAATCTTGACTTGATAGATGAAGTTAGGGAGAAAGCCCGGATCCGAATGGCAGCCTACCAGCAAAGAATCGCCCGCTACCATTCAACCAGAGTCAAAGGGAAGTTTTTCTCCCTAGGTGATTTGGTACTTCGGAAGGCATCCGTCGCAAACCCACTGGAGCAAGGAAAGCTGTCTCCTAATTGGGAGGGTCCTTATCAAATTACGGAGGTGATCAGACCCGGCACCTACAAGCTCCAAGATCTAAATGAAAAATTTATTTCCCGGACATAGAACTCGGATAATCTTCGCATTTATCATCAGCGAGAGTACGCCCTCCCTGAACTTACTTTGTTCATTGAATTAAATTTTCAAAGATTAAAAAAATTTCTATTTTTGTTGCTTTCTTTGATGGCTACGATGAGAGACAGGTTTATAAATCCTCGGCCGGGCCGAGCGATCTCCGGACCTTGGCTGCGCCATGTAAAATATATCCCGGCTGGGCGGGGAGGACTTCGTACCTTGGCAGCGCCAAGTAAAATATAATCTTTATAATCCTCGGTTGGGCCGAGCGATCTCCGTACCTTAGCAGCGCCAAGTAAAATATAATCTTTATAATCCTCGGCTGGGCCGAGCGATCTCCGTACCTTGGCAGCGCCAAGTAAAATATAATCTTTATAATCCTCGGCTAGGCCGAATGATCTTCAGACCTTGGCCGCGCAAAATATATCCTGGCTGGGCTGGGAGGACTCCGTACCTTGGCAGCACCAAGTAAAATATAATCTTTATAATCCTCGGCTAGGCCGAGCGATCTCCGTACCTTGGCAGTGCCAGTAAAATATAATCTTTATAATCCTCGGCTGGACCAAGCGATCTCCGTACCTTGGTAGCACCAAGTAAAAATAATCGTGAAGCCTCAGCAATACCGAGTGATATATTATCTGAAGCCTCGGCAACACCGAGTGATATATTATCTGAAGCCTCGGCAACACGAGTGATATATTATCTGAAGCCTTGGCAACATTGAGTGATATATTATTTGAAGCCTCGGCAAACATTGAGCGATATATTATCTGAAGCCTCGGCAATACAGAGTGATATATTATCTGAAGCCTCGGCAACACCGAGTGATATCTTTCTGAAGCCTCGGCAACACCGAGTGATGTATTATTTGAAGCCTCGGACAAACCGAGTGATACATTATCTAAAGCCTCGGCCTGGCCGAGTGATTTCTCAAACACTCTGACGTGAGTAAGACGTCCTATTATGCTTCGGTAGAGGTTAGTAACCTTTCTTCGCTTACCAGCAAGATTATGCAAGTTATTTCTTTCCAAAGAAATATGTACTTCGTCCCTTAAATAGGACCATGTTCACCACGTAAGGGCCGCCCAGGCCTCCCTCTGACTTAAACAGAGATAAACACTTCCCCCACAGAGGATTGAATGACATGTTAACAAAACACAGTAGCAAAAATGCTACTAGATTTGTAGCTTAGGCTACGGGCCGGAAAGCACAAAACGAGAGCAGCAACTCTCAACCAGTCACATCAGAAAAGAAACAGATAATAAAAGAGAAAGAGTAGAAAAACTTTTTTTATTGATGAAGATTACAACCTCTCAAGAGGCATTACAAGTGCGTCAAAGC
Organism: Calamus simplicifolius; assembly: GCA_900491605.1. Lineage (NCBI taxonomy): Eukaryota > Viridiplantae > Streptophyta > Magnoliopsida > Arecales > Arecaceae > Calamus > Calamus simplicifolius. The sequence continues at coordinate 159,501 of UESW01004344.1, read as the reverse complement.
ATAGGAAATACAACAAATAAAGCTCGGCTGAACAGCTTCGGTCGATGACGATGTCTTTACATTCAACCCCAGAAATCAAAGAAACCAGACATGCTTGTTGAGCTGCTGGTTAATCCCAAAGAACAAAGCAAGCCATCCACGAATCCCTCGAATGAACACATAGAGGGATCATAACCAGGTCAAGGACCTGTGGATGCCTATGCCAATGAGGTACTCCCCTTAGAGGGATGCTGGCCTGTTAGCCACTGCCTAACAATAAAAGGCAGAGAACCAGCAGTCCAACACCACTCTCCTCCCTCTTCACATGGGAAGAAGATTCCTCAGAGGAATCCAAATCAAGGGGGGAGGCGAGGTCCATGTTATGCTTGCATTTCCTGTGGTCCCCATGGCAAGTGATAAAGGACACACAGAAAGCGCATACGTGCGCTCCCCATATGACCTCTGCGGGCCTCCCGTGCGCTCTCTATATGACCTCCGAGAATTCCTCCCTTGAGGACTGCTTGCTCTTCAGCAGTTTCTCCATCACCCCAGCTATCTGGGACGAGCCAGCTTTCAAAAGGGAAGCTCGGTCTCTCCACCCTTAATGGGACAGACGCCATGGAAACCCTTATGGCTCATAGGAAAGAAAAGACTTTGAGAGATGGTCTAGCACAGTCCACTCCCTGCCCCTTTTTATAAGCAAACAAGCTGGGGGTGGTCATTAAAGAAGGGAACCCTGAAATTCAAAACGCTCGGGCTACGCTGTCACGTGGTGGTTCAGGATAAGAGGAACGCTTTCCGAAGCGCACCGAACGCATTTCCCAGGTCATGACGCACGACAAAAGATTTTCCTCTGATCTTGAATCAAGAGCCTTAAATGCAGAAAATCGTCCGCCAATCCTTGAGATATGGGCAGGCTTGAGAAATCATCTTGTAAAAACGATGCCATCCAATGGAAATCGGGTACTTATCGCGTACGTTAAAAAGACCCATGTTGGAAAAGACTAATGGGATAAATGCCTTACGCAAAAAACAAAGCGTCCTTCGGCGAGTTGCAAATCCGTCTCACCCGCTTGGACAGAAAACGAGACAATTTCTTATAGACCGGATTATCCACCAAATCTTGATCGAGGTACTCGTGCAGTTTTTGGTCATCTCGCACCGAACCATTTTATGCCTCGGCTAAGCGAACCAATTCCTACTTCGGATAAACCGAACTATCCGCCTAACCTCGGCCTCGACCAAGACTTTTCCCAAGGTTCTGGCCGAGCTATTCTCTGCTTCGGCATGCCGAACCATCTGTTAAGCCTCGGCCTCGACCGAGACATTTCCTTAAGTTCAAACCGAGCTAGCTTACATCGGCAAAGCAAATCGGTCCAACTTCAAATAAACAGGACATTCCATCCGAAAAGGAAAACGAATGATTCATTCACCGTTTGGAAAAACCCGCAACAAAAAGATCATCCGGAAAAAAAAACAAATAAAAAAACAAGCAAATGGAGACGAAAGATCCATTTATTAAAGTTTCGACCAGGTTACAAATCTAAAACAAAAAAATACACAAGTAACCCTCAAGAATCAAGATTCGGATTGGTCTCACGAGCCTCCTCAGTAACGTCCGGGAGGACTTGGCTTGTTTCGCCAACTTCAAATGCTGAAGGAAGAGCTTCAGGTACCTCGGCAGCAGACTAAGGACATTCTTCAGAAGCCACGGCCTCACTAAGGCCCAAGATAGCGTCAAGGTTGACGTTTGAAATATCGTCATACTTGGCTTCTTCGACCCCCGGGGTACAGGCGTCAAAATGTTCGGCATCCAAAAAAGATAAATCCCATTTGGGATGCGCCTGAGAGATCTTTGCTCGAGTCTCCTCTTCGCCGAACCTAAATGCATCGACATAAGCCTCTCTACGCTCCTCAGAAAATTGGGCAGAACTCTTGTACCCCTCCATAGCCGAAGCAATTCAGTTACTGGCTTCAGTTAATTGGCCCCCGAGATCGACGTTCATCTGACGACTCACAGACAATTCCGCCCTTAGAGCTTTAAGTAGCTCCTGCGTCTCGAACTCGATTTTGCCCATCTGCAAATATCAGAATTTTTAAGCCCGCAGGCAAAAGAAAGGCGCCGAAAGCAAACAGGAAGACACAATACCTCTTCCTCCCGCCAAGCCATTTCATTGCTTAGCTCTTGAATCCTTTCCAAAGCCTTCAGCTTAGCCGACTTGTTTTGTTGAAGACCCGCCTTGAGGTCATCAATTCGGGACTGTTTATCCTCAATCTTCCGACGAGATTGAGCAACTTCAGCAGTAAGTTTGGTAATCTAGTCATGCTGCCATTTTAGCCGATCTTCCCTATCGCGAGCCTTCTGTTCAGGACAGCAAGCTGATCTTGCTGGCGCCGACACCTGTGCTCCTCCTCGTCGAGCCTTTTGCCCCAATTATCTTTTTCTTCGGCATGGCTATTCTTTAGCTCGCCCCATCTCTCGTCGAAACGCTGCCGTATGGCATTGATTTCATCGACGTGTTTTTATTTGATCTGCAACAATTCCAACAGGCCCTATCCGATTGCTCTCGGAAGCCCTAAAGCTCCTTAACTTGAATCTCGAGCCAACAGGCCCTTTCGACCGCAAGCCAGTGAGACTCACTCGCCCTCTCGTAATCTGTCCTAGCAGACGCCAAAGTTCTGGAAAGCCGACTGGTTGAATCTACCCTCGCCCGAAGATCGGCCGCCTCCTTCCTGGCTTGAGCGCAGGCCCCAGTGGCCAAATTTAGGTGCCAATTCAGCGCCCTTGTGACCAAGGTGTTCTGCAAGAAAAACACAAGTAAGAAATCGCGGCACAGCCGACCAATCAAGAATCACAACCCCGGCACTGTAACTCACCCGGGAGATGTAGTTTGAAGCCATCGTCATGAGAGTAGCATTGCTAATTTCTGAGAGAAAGAAAGCATCCTTTGGCGCCCCGAGCCGACTGAAAGCCACCTCAATGATATCCTCGGTGCTGGGCTCATCTGTCAAGGAACTCCCTCCCGCTCGCAACACAGACCTCATCAAGGCGGTGAGTATATCATCCACCTCCGAGCTGTAGACAAGAGGGCTCATGGTCGAAGAGCTGGCCTGGGGAACTCCTGCCCGAGGAACCATCCGCTCGGCCTCCTTCGCCAGAACTCTCATGTGTAGAGCCTCGAATGCTTCGGCCCCGACTGAGGGAGCCTCACCCCGAGCATCCCCTCCATCCAGCGATTCCTCTTCTTCTCCTTCTTCTGCTGATGCTTCACCCCCGATGGGCTCCACCCGAACTTTAGCCTCTTCCACAGCAGCCCCAGGAACCACGGAAGAGGGATCCTCAATGGGAGGTACCACAACCTCCACCAGCCTTTCAGCAGGCAGCTTCGCTTAAGCTTCGGCAACCGCCACTGCCTCTCCTAACCCCTCCACCTGGGCAGGGGTCTCTTCCATACGCGGTGGACTCCTCACCACTGGTGACTGAAGAACCTCCAGTAGGAGGATCGCCGGACCAACCGGCGACATCTCCTCGGTATCGTCTGACACAACTACTATTTGGAGGGGGGGAACCTCGATGGCTCTTTCCGAGCCTCCCCCAATGACCTCCTCTTTTGTCTCACCTCCCTCTAGTAGGGAGGGCTTATTGGTTGCAACTGGCGTTTTTGCCTCCTCCCTCTTTGAAGCAGAGGAGCGGCGGCAAACATCGTCTCTCCTGGACTCCCTCGAGCGAGACCTGGAAGGACGAGCTTTCTTCTCGGATCTATGCTTATCCCCGGAGCCAGAGCCCTTGTGGCGCTTGCCCAACTCCCTCATTTGGCCCGCAAACGCGGATCTCTTGGCTAAAAACACAGCAAATGTTTAGTTAAACAGTGGCAAGATCATATGAGCATGTTGACCATTAGAATAGATTTACCCTGAGGGTCAATGAAGCTAAGTCCAGCGGTGAAAAGGGCATCCTCTGCAACAAGGTGCTGGTAGAGATCTCCTAACTGCTGCGAAGGGTAGCCAGATCCCTTTTCTCCTGTTCGCTCAACTCCATACGCGCCTCTGGATCCTTCACATAACTGACCCACCTTCTCGAAAAATCTGAGCCGATGTTTTCCTCGGCAATAAGAAATCGAGACTTCCACCCCTTTATCAAAGAAAGGTTATTGGAAATCATCTTAAATGACTTCCGGGGGCCAATATAGGGCCACTTAGAACTCCTCCCGGAAACCAGATTGTAACAAACTTGAAATAAGGGCAGAGTCGCAGTCACCCCAACGCGACTGCACATCGAGATGAACCCGACGAGATTGCGCCAGTTGTTCGGAGCCACCATCGTCGGACATATGTTGTAAAACCTCATCACCTCCTGTATCAACGGATGAAGAGGGAACCAGAGACCTACCCTCAGACTCTCCTCGTAGAAGAAAACTCCCCGACTCAGCTCGGTTAAAACCCGGTGCTCGGTCCTCGGCGCCCATAAGGCTACATCCAGAGGAACTCTATAATGGCGATGGATGCTATTCAGATCATCTAAGGTTATCTCAGAAGCAACATCGCCTGGACCACTTATATTGGCTAAATAGGTGGTAGGACGCAAATAGACGAGCAAGGGCTCAGAGAGAGAGAAAGAGCGGAAAATCTCTATGGAAGGGACAAAGGGGCGTTGTAGAAGGAGCGCCGCCACAGCCCTCTTTACATAAGCACTTCAGAAAGAAAGCCCTAGACGTCAAAAACCCCAATGCAGGCGCTAGAAATAAAGGAGTATCGTCACGTGGAACTTTTGCTATCGCGACTTACTAGAAACGAGGCGTTTTCTCCTCGAGCAGCGGCGAAAAATGATAACGTAACAGCAGCCTATCATTTAAGAGATCATCATTGCTCACCTTTTCAAATCCCTAAAATAAGATTGCTCCAGAATTCTACTCTCTATATCCGAAATTACACTTCGGACTAGGGAGTGGGGGGCATGTGATGAGGGGTAATATTATCATTACATTATTGACCGCTCATATTGGCGATGGGGTCGCTCCCAATCCAAACACCCTGCTAGCCAGCTAGACAGCTGGCGTAACATTCTAGCGATAAGGTCAAATCAGCTTTGATGAAATAGGATCACCCTAACAAACCAAGCCACCTTTATACTTCGGCCATCCAAGCCGAGCTATCTCCATTCCTCGGCCAACTGAGCCGAGCCATCCCTCGGCAACCCGAGCTATCTTCATTCCTCGGCCAACTGAGTCGAGGCATCCCTCGACAACCCGAGCTATCTCCATTCCTTGGCCAAGTGAGCTGAGCCATCCCTTGGCAACCCGAGCTATCTCCATTCCTCAGCCAACTGAGCCGAGCCATCCCTCGGCAACCCGAGCTATCTCCATTCCTCGGCCAACTGAGCCGAGCCATCCCTCGGCAACCCAAGCTATCTCCATACCTTGGCCAACTGAACCGAGCCATCCCTTGGCTATCCTGGCCGAGCTATTCTATACCTCTACAGAATCCAGCGCGAGAGAGTTCGAATTCACTATAGCCAAATAAGATTCCAAATGGGGAATCATATCCAGAAAGTGGCCTAGGGCCTGCAAGAGTGTCCTAGGTCTATGTAATCACTGAATCTCAAGGCCTCAACCAGCTCTCCCAGCCATCGATCCTCTTACTGACAAGATAAGGACTCTACCGGCCTCATAACAAACATGATTCGAATCCTAACAGTTTTCAAACCCCATCCGGAGCATGTCCAAGGAATCAGGTGATCACCTATAAATACTAAAAGCATGCCAACCTCTCAGGTATACGCAAAAAAGCTCTAAGACAACCCCTTACGCATTCATTTTTTCACTCCATTAGAGCTCTCATAAGGGCAGAGAGGAACATCTCTCTGTGAGAGTCTTCTCCTCACATCTGCTTGCTGTGAATCTCTACTGACTTGGGCGTTGGAGAGTCCTCCGCAGAGGGCAACCCCCACAGCACCCTATGCGCATGGACTGTCTTGCAGGTTCCACCCCGAGGCGACAAGATCGGCATTCGGATCAGGAGCTGGAAGTGCACCCGAGTCGGAGAATGGATTTCCGTGGCAACACACACAATCATAGAAACACCAAGATTTACATGAAAAATCCCTCCAAGATAAAGGAAAAAAAACCACGAACAAGCCAGAGAAGAAGATCCACTATAGAATAATAAATATCCAAGTATCAAAGTTCCTTGCTAGGACTTGAGAAACAATCACAAAAGAATAATAGGGATATAAGGATTATGTCACCGAAAATACGGTCTCCTGCGTTACCTCCTTATTTTCTTCCCTTCTCTTCTTCTTCTTCTCTTGTTTTTCTTCTGCAGCAACTTCACGTGATTCTTGGAGTGAAGTCCTCCCACGTAGTCAAGCACCAAGCAGTAGCCCTTCCTTCTTTTCCTAGCAATCTATACTCCTAGAAAAAAGAAAAATACCCGCTACCTGCTCTACCTTCTTTTTTCTAGACGGCTGCTCCTTTTAAAGAGAGAAAAAAAGTCATGGCAGAAAAAGGAGTAGCGCTCCCTTTTGCCCTAATGGGCTGAACAAATTGGGCCATGGGCCCAACAACCTCCCCTTCAGCCCATAAGGGAGGCTGTCTCATGCTTTCTTAGTGTGAAATCATGCCGACCAGCTGTCGGCATATCTCTTGCCTTTCTTTTGATAAGGTCTTTGTCAACATGTTGCCCCATTTTCATCTGTGTGAATTTTCTGAAGCTGTAACTGCTTCTCTTCAAACACATTTCGAATCCAGTGGTATCTCACATCTATATGCTTTGACTTGGAATGAAAAGTTGGGTTCTTGCACAAGTGGATGGCGCTCTGGCTGTCACAATGTACCACATAATTTTTTGTTTCAGCCCCAATTCATGTAAGAATTCTTTCATCCACAGCATCTCCTTACAGACCTCGGTAGCAGCAATATTTCTGCCTCTGTGGTAGAGAGAGCTACACACCTTTGCAATCTGGATTGCCATGACACAGCTCCCCCTATAAAAGTAAGTATGAAACATGATGTGGACTTCCTTGTATCAATATCTCTCGCCATATCTGCATCTGTGTAACCAATCAGCATAGCTGGACCACCCCCAAAGCTTAAACAAACTTTGGAGCTTCCTCTGAGATATCTGAAGATCCACTTCACTGCTGCCCAATGCTCTTTCCCTGGATTTGCAAGAAATCTGCTAGCAACACCCACTGCATATGCGATGTCTGGCCTCGTACATACCATCGCGTACATCAAACTTCCGACTGCTGAAGCATAAGGAACCTTCTTCATTTTTTCCTTCTCCTCATCACTTGAAGGACTCTGCTCTGAGCATAACCTGAAGTGACCTGCAAGAGGAGAACCAACTGGCTTTGCATTGCTCATACTGAACCTATCCAATACCTTCTCAATGTACTTTTCCTGTGACAACCATATTTTCTTGGTTCTTCTATCATGGGAAATCTGCATACCCAGTATTTGCTTTGCTGGTCCCATATCCTTCATTCAAATGACTGCTCAGCTCCTTCTTCAACCTATCAATCATAGACATATCTTTTCCAAGGATAAGCATGTCATCAACATAAAGTAGGAGTATGACAAAATCATCACTAAACCATTTGATATACACACAATGATCTGAAGCCATTCTTTTGTATCCATTTTCAGCCATAAATGAATCAAATTTCTTGTACCACTACCTTGGAGCTTGCTTCAGCCCATACAAGCTTTTTTTCAATCTGCAGACAAGATTTTCTTTACCTTTGACTTTGAAGCCTTCTGGTTGCTCCATATAGATTTCCTCCTCCAAATCACCATGAAGAAAAGCTGTCTTCACATCTAACTGCTCAACCTCCAAGTCTAGACTAGCAGCAATACCTAGAGCAACACGAATTGAAGACATTTTAATAACAGGAGAAAAAATCTCTTCAAAGTCAATACCTTTCTTTTGACCAAAGCCTTTCACAACCAATCTGGCCTTGTACTTTGGTTGAGAACAATGTTGTTGAGTCTTTAACTGAAAACCCACTTGTTCTTTAAAGCCTTCCTTCCTTTGGTAGTTCCACTAAATCATATGTGTGGTTCTTCTATAAGGCATCCATTTCTTCCTGCATACCTACTAACCACTCCTTTTTCTGCTCACTTTCAACTGCCTCCTGGTAACATTCTGGTTCACCTGCATCAGTAAGCATATATATTCATCTGTAGAATACCTTTTGGAAGGTTGACGTTGTCTGGTAGATCTTCTCAGCTGAGGCTCTGTAGGAGGTTGCTCCTTATCTCCTTCCTGCTCAACATGTCCTATAGGTGAGTTAACATCTGCTCCTGCACTATTTTTGGTGCGAGCACTAGGATCAAGCAGATGATTCTTAACTCTCTATGGATATCTGATTAGTTATGATTCAAGTCTTGAGTTGGAAAATAAAGTTTAGTTCATTTTAATCTAAATTGAGTCCTATCCAGTTTAGTTTATTTTAATGTGAGTCCTGTAGTAAGTTCATCAGCTTACAAGAGGAGACATCAATATTGGAGCAAAAACAAGGCCATCATAGTCAGACAGAGTAGCTGCTAAATTCAAGTTGGTACCACACCTACTTCAAGCAGCCCACATGCCACCTAGCAGAGCAAGCACCTTTTCGATATGGATGATCATTTTTCTCATCTGGCTGATGTCGATTTCATGCCAAATTAAGTTGCCGCTGATTGCATCTCAATCATATCTAGAAGATCACCTGACGCCATAGATTTCATGCCGAATCCAGCTGCCACTGATTGCATCTAGAAGATCACCTTCCTCATCTGGACGCTGCAGATTTCATGCTAAATTTAACTAGGATGCCTTTATTTTTCTTTTCTCTCTTTCCATATCTGTATTTTCTTGGGCCCCAAGTCTCTTGCTTTATAAAGAGACCCTCTTGTATGAATGATGTATCTTTATTATTAATCAATCAATCTAAGTTTTGAGTTATTATGATTTTTATTAATTGGTTCTCTGGTGCTCTTGTTCCCTCCTCCTGCGCATGCTAACATCCCAAGTCTCCAAGGAAACCCTGGCCGCCACCTTTGTCTTCCAATAGTGGATGCCCAAGAGCCCTTGGTCGGCCTCCCCTTTTCTCTACTCATTCCTTGTCTCTTTGCCTCTATTCTAAATTTTCTCTATTATTCTTTAACCCTTGTATGGTGATCTTGCAGATCCTTCAGTAGCCACGAATCTAGGATTCAAGGTGATTGTCATCCAAGTTAGCAGATAATGGCCGTAGATCCATGAGTTCAAGGCTTAGTCATCTAGGGCGCATCTGCCAGGCAGAGGAATCCCTTCAACACTTTAATCTTCCCCCTCTTGCCAGGTACACCCCTCTAATCTAATAGTAACTTTATTGTAGGAGAGTAAGCCCTACCAGGGCTTCTTAGCCTCAGTGGTCCTTCTTCCTTATTTTTTAGGAACTGTTTCACGTGCGGATTTACTGTGAATTTTTCTGAATCCCTCTTAGGCTATTACTTTCGAAGAATAATCAACTACAATTATTAATCATTAAAAAAAAAAAAATTACTTGCATGTGATCGGTCCTGCATCAGTTTGGTATTAGAGCATAGTTAGGGCTTAATTTTAATTCACGTTATTATCAGTATATTATCTGTTAATTGAATTGTTTGCTTGCATATACATCAAAAAATTATAAAATTTATTTTTATAGATTCGTTATAATTTATAGTATTTTTTATTATTTTTTGAGAATTTAATTCAATCCAAAATTTATTGCATGCCTGATTACTCATAAAAAAATGTAAAAATTCTTGAGATTTTGTTAATTTTTGAGGATTTAATTTGATCTGTGAAAAAAAAATTCTAAGATTTATTGCTATTTATAGATTTCTAGATTAGGGTTTATGTTTTACATCATTCATCTACATTAAATTACTCTTAAGGGCTTTCATTGATGTCAGATAAGTGAGGATTGAGACCCCTTCCTTGGCCCAAAACAACCACCCGTGCATTCCGATCCCAAGCCTCTAATCTAAAACTAAGTAGCAACTTAATTGACATTTGCCCTAGAGGGCTAGGGACACCAACAATCGGTTTACTGTACTGGAGGAGACTAGTACAAATCCATCTGGCGTGTGCTCTAAATTGGTGTCTAGAAGGAGGTCAAATGTCAAACGACTTAAGCGGAGTGTTGGGGTTATTCTAATTAGGCACCTGCAATTTATGGGATGAGCCTCCCCCTTCCACCTGTCCCAACTGGCCAATTGAAGAGTTACTGTTAGATTGGCTTGCATTAAGCCAAATCATTTACTCTGGATGACTAGGTCTAGCATACCGTAGTCTGAGTCAGTCTGAGTCTTGTATGCTTGATTGCGCTTGCATGTGCACTAGATCAGGAGCATCTTTTCGCCCGTCACCACCTCCATTACAGGCTGAACCCATAGCTAATCAAAGTATTGATGATCACTTAAGGATCATCACTGAACAACTAGCCCGAATGAACCAAGACATCAAGCAATCTGAGGCTAGATTAGGGTCCAGGTTTGATTAAGTCGAAACTATGTTGGGCATCCTAGAAGAAGCCCATGAGCCCCACACTGAGTCTGATCATGAGACCCCACCTCATCCTATAAGAGCCCAACAGCCTGACCTCTACATAAGGCCAAACCCTAGGAGACCACTTCGACCTAATCCAGTCCTAGATGTCCTCCCTAGGAGACCCAATCATGAGGCAGTAGACCAAGAAGAAAGAGCCCTTAGAAGTGTCAGACTTGAAGCACCTACCTTCGATGGCTCTATGGACCCTAAGGACTACCTAGATTGGGAGGAAGGGATGGACCAGTACTTTGACTGGTACGACATGTCTGAAGAGCGTAAGGTTAAGTTTGCCAAGCTCAAGTTAGTACGACAGACTAGGTTATACTGGGCCACTTTAGAGCGAAGGCAATTATTAGAGGGAAGAGACCCAATAGTCACCTGGCACGCCATGAAGGCTAGACTTAAGTCCAATTATGTCCCCACATTGTATGAATAGAGCCTATTGGACCAGTGGCAGGGATTAATTCAGGGAAGTAAAACTGTGAATGAATACATTGCTACTTCCAAGAGTATACCATGAGGTGTAATATCGTTCAGTCTGAGGAAGTCACCCTATCCAAGTTTAGGTATGGCCTGAGAGCAGATATTGAAAGAGAACTCTACCTAAGAAGGGTACACGATTTAGAAGAAGTTTACCAAGTTGCTAGGGATTATGAACATTTTCAGAGAGGGCCCTATTGGACCAGTGGCAGGGATTAATTCAGGGTAGTAAAACTGTAAATTAATACATTGCTACATTCCAAGAGTATATCATGAGGTGTAATATCGTTCAGTCTGAGGAAGTCACCCTATCCAAGTTTAGGTATGACCTGAGAGCAGATATTGAAAGAGAACTCTACCTAAGAAGGGTACACGATTTAGAAGAAGTTTACCAAGTTGCTAGGGATTATGAACGTTTTTAGAGAGGGCCACCCTATCGTAGATCAGAGGCTACCAAGAGCCCTAGCCCATATCCATGATCTAGCCAGGCCTATCCTAGTCGTCCTAGACCTACCCAGTACTCAGACCCCGCTAGACTTTCCCGAGTCGACCCAACATTAGCCGACCCAGTACAAGCTGAACTGAGTTGAATCGACCCCAGAATAGTACCCCTATACCCCAGAGAGAGGATAAGGGCAAATCTGTAGAGGTCCAAAGAAATTCCAACCCCCAGATCAAATGCTTTAGATGCAACAAACTGGGACATATGATCAGCCAGTGCCCAGTCAGATCCCTTCATATAGATGAGTTACATGAGATTGAATCTGAGTACCTAGTTGAGCCTAAGGGAGAGGTCGATGAGGCTGATACCCATCTGATAGATGAGTACGATGGAGAGGAGGAAACATTTGAGTCTGAAGACCTACTAGGAGTGGTTAGATGTATCTTGACCCAGACTCAAACTAAGGGCTAGGAAGATTGGCGTAGGACTAACATCCTACAGACTTTTGTTAAGATAGGGGATAAGGTGCTCAAGATCATAATGGATAGCAGAAGTTGTGTCAATGCCGTCTCTATGAATACAATTAAGTCATTAGGATTGACCACAGTTCCCCATCCTAGTCCCTATAAGGTCTCGTGGATAGATTCCATCTCTATTCCAATCAAGTCCAGATGCCAAATACTAATCAAATTGCAAAATTATGAGGAAAAGGTCTGATGCGATGTAATTTCTATGGGTGTTAGTAGTATTATATTAGGTTGACCTTGGCTTTACGATCACGATGCCACCTTGTTTAGTCGATCCAATATCTGCTCTTTTAAACACAATGGAAACAAGTATGTGATACATCCAACTCCACCTAGGGACCCAATCAAGAAAGGATCTAGCAACCTTAAGGATAGCAAGCCAAGAGTTAATCTGATTAAAGCTAAGGAATTAGAAAAGGACATCACTGAGGGTAATCCTATTTGGATTTTGACCACTAAAGAGATCTATGAATCAATCCAAAAGGAACAACCCCCAGAAGTAATTGAGATCCTAGAGGAGTTTAGGATGTCTTCCCTGAAGAATTGCCTGATCAGTTACCACCCCTAAGAAACATCCAACATGCCATTGACCTGATCCCAAGATCCACCCTCCCAAACCTTCCCCATTATAGGATGAACCCCACTGAGCATCAAGAACTACAAAACAAATGGGAGAATTACTTAGGAAAGGTTTCATTAGGGAAGCTTAAGTCCTTGTGCAGTTCCTGCACTATTAACCCCTAATAAGGATGGTACCTGGAGAATGTGCATGGACAGTAGGGCCATCAACAAAATCACTATCAAGTATAGGTTCCCTATCCCCAGACTAGATGACATGTTGGACATGATGGCGGGTGCCACTATCTTTTCCAAAATAGACCTTAAGAGTGCTACCATCATGTTAGAATTAGACCATGAGATGAGTGGAAGACTGCATTTAAAACTAGAGATGGTCTATTTAAGTGGGTCGTGATGCCTTTTGGGCTATCAAACGAACCTAGCACATTCATGAGAATCATGACCCAGGTCCTGAAAGAGTACGAAAAAATTTTTAGTGGTCTATTTTGATAATATATTAATTTATAGCAAGACCAAAGAGAACCATCTTAACCATCTCAGATTAATCTGTCAGACCCTTAGAGAGAATAGCCTATATGCAAACCTTAAGAAGTGTGATTTCATGACGCATATGGTTATCTTTCTAGGTTTTGTGGTAATCTCAGAAGGTGTTTCAACGGATCCTGAAAAGGTTAGGTCGGTCGTAGTAGCTGGTACCTATGAACGTCCACGATGTCCGCAACTTCCATGGCCTAGAAACCTTTTACAGGATATTCATTAGGGGATTTAGCACCATCGTCGCACCCATCACTGATTGTATTAGGAAGGGTAATTTTGAGTGGACTAAGTCAGCTAATAAGGCCTTCTAGAGCTTAAGGATAGGATGACTCATGCACCCATACTTAGACTTCCATACTTTTCTAAGGTGTTTGAGGTTGCGTGCGACGCGTCGGGAGTAAGCATAGGTGGAGTGTTAAGCCAAGAAAATCACCCCATAGCTTTCTTTAGTGAAAAACTAAATGAAGCTAAACTTATATTCCACCTATGATAAGGAATTCTATGCGGTAGTACAAGCCCTTAAGTATTGGAAACATTACTTACTACCACAGGAGTTTGTCTTATTTTCTGATCATGAGGCACTCGATTTCTGAACTCCCAAAAGAAGCTAAATTCTAGACACGGCAAATGGTTGAATACATTAGGCATACACTTTTATCCTAAAACACCGTGCCAGTATAGAAAATAAGGTAGCAGATGCCCTAAGCCGTAAGTCTTTGTTGTTGAGTACTATTAGTACCGAAGTTATAGGATTCGACCAGATAAAAGATGAGTATGAGACCTGTCATGACTTTGGTAAAATTTATAAGACCTTCAGCTAGGGCCATCCAGTACCAGTGGGATTATACCATCCAGGATGGTTACCTTTTTAGGGGCAATAGACTTTGTATCCCTAGGACGTCACTTAGAGAATTCCTAGTCTAGAAAATGCATGGGGGATTAGCTGGTCATTTTGGAAGAGATAAGACTATTCTAGCGATAGAGGACCAATTTTACTGGCCAGGATTAAAAAGGCTCGTTGCCCTGATAATAGCCCGATGTCGAACTTGTGCCATTGCAAAACAGCAGAAGCAGAACACCGGTCTATATACTCCTTTGCCAGTGCCTGATCATCCTTGGCAAGACCTCAGTATGGACTTCATTCTAGGATTACCTAAAACCCAGAAGAAGCATGACTCCATCTTTGTAGTGGTCGATAGGTTCTCTAAGATGGCTCATTTCATCCCTTGTTCGCAAACCTTTGACGCATCTAGGGTAGCCCGAATTTTCTTAGACAGCGTGGTCAAGCTCCATGGCCTACCTAAGACCATTGTTTCTGATAGGATGTTAGGTTCACCAGCTACTTTTGGAAAACGCTATGGCATATGTTAGGGACCAAACTTAATTTTTCACAGCCTTTCACTCCCAAACGGATGGGCAAACTGAAGTGGTGAACCGTAGTCTAGGAAACCTTCTTAGGTGCCTTGTAGGCGAACACCTAGGGACGTGGGATTTATTACTGCCTCATGCAGAGTTCACCTACAATAGCTCAGTGAACAGGTCCATGGGCAAGAGTCCATTTTAGATAGTCCATGGGTACAAACCTAATCGTCCACTTGATCTAATTCCTTTACCCCTCTACACACGAGTCTCAGAGTCCGCACAAGCATTTGCACAGCATATCAAAGACTTACATAAGGACATTAGCCAAAAAAATCTAAGTAGTGAAACTTATAAAAGATTGGCTAACTCCCAAAGAAGAGCCAAAGAGTTCGGTGTAGGGGATTATGTCATGGTTAGGCTTAGGCCTGAACGGTTCCCACCAGGTACCGTTAGAAACTTCATGCTCGCGAAGCTAGTCCCTTTAAAATAATAGAGAAGGTAGGACCCAATGCCTATGTGCTAGATCTGCCCTTGGATTGGGGCATTAGCTCTACCTTAATATTGCAGACCTAGTAGAATATAGGGAATCGACAGTGATTCCTAGTGAGTACTTTGGACCTAACCCTCCTTTCATGAGCGAACCTACCCAAGAGTGTCCACCATCAATTTTACCTGAGCGAGGAGAGTGGATCGAGCGTATCCTAGACGATCAAGCCATTACGACCCAAAACCACGGTTATCAACGCTACCTGGTCCGATGGTAGGGTCGCCCCGAATCTGACGATTCATGGATTACTCGAGAGGATTTGCAATACCTCGACCCAGACCTACTAGAGAGATACCAGGCTAGAATGACCCATACTCGACGGGTCGAGTTCTTCCCACCCTAGGAGAATTGGTGCGGGCACCAGAATCAAGCAAGGATTCTTAACCCTCTGTGGATATCTGATTAGTTATGATTCAAGTCTTGAGTTAGGAAATAAAGTTTAGTTTATTTTGAATCCCGTCCAGTTCATTTTATTCTAAATGAGTCCTATCCAGTTTAGTTCATTTTATTCTAAATTGAGTCCTATCCAATTTAGTTTATTTTAATGTGAGTCCTGTATATAGTTCATCAGCTTACAAGAGGAGACATCAGTATTGGAGCAGAAGATAGGCCATCACAGTCAGATAGAGCAGCTGCTAAATTCAAGTTGGTGCCAACCTACTTCAAGCAGCCCACATGCCACCTAGCAGAGCAAGCAACCTTCCCAATCTGGATGATCATTTTTCTCATCTAGCCGATGTCGATTTCATTCCAAATTAAGCTGTCGCTGATTGCAGCTCAATCATATCTAGAAGATCACTGCCTCATCTGGACGCCATAGATTTCATGCCGAATCCAGCTGCTGCTGATTGCATCTAGAAGATCACCTTCCTCATCTAGACGCTGCAGATTTCATGCCAAATTTGATTAGGGCACCTTTTTTTTTCTTTTCTCTCTTTCCATATATGTATTTTCTTGGGCCCCAAGTCTCTTGCTATATAAAAGAGACCCTCTTGTATGATTGATGTATCTTTTATTATTAATCAATCAATCCAAGTTTTAAGTTATTGTGATTTTGTTAATTGATTTTCTGGTGCTCTTGTTTTCCTCCTCATGCGTGCCAACATCCCAAGTCTTCAGGAGAAACCATGGCCGCCACCTTTGTCTTCCAATAGTGGACGCCCAAGAGCCCTTAGTCGGCTTCCCCTTTTCTCTACTCCTTGTCTCTTTGCCTCTATTCTAAATTTTCTCTATTATTCTTTAACCCTTGTATGGTGATCTTGCAGATCCCTCAGTAGCCACGAATCCAGGATTCAAGGTGATCGTCATCCAGGTCAGCGGATACTTGGTCACAGATCCGTGGACTCAAAGCTTGGTCATTAGGGTGCATCCGCCAGGCAGAGCAACCCCTTCAACACTTTGATCTTCCCCTGTTGCCAGGTACACCCCTTTAATCTACTAGTAACTTTATTATAGGAGAGCAAGCCCTACTGGGGCTTCTTAGCCTCGGCGGTCCTTCTTCCTTATTTTATAGGAACTGTTTTGCATGCGGATTTACTGTGAATTTTTCTGAATTCCTCTTAGGTTATTACTTTGGGAGAATAATCAACTGCAGTTATTAATTATTAAAAAAAATTACTTGCATGCGAATTGGTCCTGCATCAATTTTCTTGCACATCTCCCCCATCACCCTGATATATGAAGGAGTAACTAGATCACAGTCTGTTAATCCTTCTGCAGAAGACTTGACTGGCACCTTCTTCTTGAAGTCTTGAAGGGTTTGATCTTTAAAAATACCACATCTCTACTTCTGAATACCTTCTGCCTTTCTGGATCCCATAGTCTATAACCAAACTCATCATGTGAGTAACCAAGCAAAGCACATTCTTTTGTCTTACCATCCAGCTTGGACCTCTCAATATCTGGAACATGTGCAAATGCACGGCAACCAAATACTCTCAAGTGCTTGTAAGAGACATCTTTCCCTGACCATACACGCTCTGCAACATCACCATCTAGAGCTGTACACTGTGATAGGTTTATTACATCAACTGCAGTCTTCAATGCCTCATCCCAAAATCTTTTAGGTAACTTGGACTATGAAAGCATACATCTGATCTTTTCCATGATGGTGCGGTTCATCCTCTCTGCAATTGCATTATGCTGAGAGAGTACCAGGAATTGTCATTTCATGCTGAATGCCATGTGATCTGCAATAATTATCAAATAACCCTGTGTACTCACCACCATTATCTGACCTTATGCATTTCATTTCTTTCTTATCTCTCTTTCAACTTTAGCATGAAACTCTTTGAAGACATTAATAACCTAATCTTTGGTCTTCAAACCATAGACCCAAACTTTTCTAGAAAAATCATCTATAAAAGTGACAAAATAAAGTGCACCACTGATACCTGGAACGTTAACTGATCCATCAGGAGTTTTTGTCCTCAGAGGACCAAAGCATCTGTATAGACACGATCCAAAACATGTATTTTTCTAGACAAAGCAGGACTAGCAAAAGAAACTCTATGTTGCTTGCCAACCAAACAATCAACACATGGGTTCAGATGTACACCTTTGAAGTCTGGTAGAACTTCTCCCTTGAAAGAACTTGCAGCCCCTTCTCACTCATGTGTCCCAGTCGTTTATGCCACAACTCCATGCTAAAGTCTTTTTCTGTATCATTCAACTGTTCACCATAAGCTTTAGCCTGCAACCTATACAAAGTGTGACATTTCTTCCCACTGGCTACAACAAGTGAACCTTTACTGAGCTTCCATTGCCCTTTATGAAATCTGCTATCAAAGTCTTCATCATCAAGTCTTCCAACTGAGATTAAATTTAGCCTCAAGTCAGCCACATGCCTTACATCCTTGAGCACCAACTTAGCCAGGTCTTCATGTGGATGTCACCCATGCCAATGATGTCTGCTGTGCCTTGATTTTCCATCTTGACAACACCAAAATTTTAGTCTTATATGTAGAAAAAAACTCCCTCCGTGGTGTAGCATGATAAGAAGCACCTGTGTCAATCACCCACTCATGATTCTGACACTCACATGAGAAGATACCATCAGAAGTAGACAAAATCAAATAATCATCACTCTACACAGTAGCTGTGATATTCTCCTTTGACTATGTATCCTCCACTTCTTTTTCTTTTTCTTACTCTTCTTAGGCTTCTTACACTGATTCTTGTAGTGCCCTTTCTCACCACAGTTGTAGCAAGTAATATCTTTTCTGACCTTGATTTGCTTCTACCCTTGTATGAATTGTCTCTATTTCTAGACTTTGACCGTCCTCTATTCTTTGAGACAAGTGCCTGTGAATCAATCTGAGAAGTTGCTGAATTATCATTCATTATATGATAAGTCAGCGTAATTATTAAATAGACAGTCAGGTGGGCTGAGCTTCACTTGGGATTGGTTGTCTATAGATAGGTTGCACTGATTATATTGGTTAATGGTTGGACCTAACCAAAACTTTCAGTGGAGGCACTCCATGCTGCTGAAGAGGAACATGGGATAAAACTGAACACTAAGAATTGTTGGAAAAATAATTGGTTTTGAGCCTACTCTTAGATGCATATGGGTTGGCCAAGCTTCATTTGGGCCTGTATATAGTCTATGTGGATCTTAGTACCCACTAAAGAATTAAGAATAATTCTTTGAATTGGGGTGTAGAGGCTGCCAATTTGAACAAAATAGTGGAAGAATCTTTAGACTAAAGTCTAAGTCTTTAGACTAATCAATTTATATACTACTAAACTTTAGTTTTTCTTTATGCAGAAAATGGCCACTAATTTATCATTAAGGTCCCTATTGGATAGTGACAAGTTGAATGGTTTAAATTTCAATAGCTGGTTTAGAAAACTTAAGATCGTCCTTGAGCATGAGAGGATTCTATATATTCTAAATAATCCTGCACAAGAGATACCTAATGCAAACAACCAAAGTTCTAAGAGAGACACTTATTAGAAGTGATTCAGTGATAGAACTAGCATGCGTTGCATCGTGCTAGCAGCAATGAACGATGAATTCGGTTGCCGGTTCGAGAATGCTCAGCCGGAAGAAATCATTCAAGCATTAAATGAATCTTTCGACACACCCGACGACGTTGAAAGGCAAAGACTAGTTGTGCTATTTTTAATACTCGAATGAGGGATCGATCTCCTATCATTGATCATATATTATACATGATCGAGAAGATAGAACTCCTAAGCAAGCTCGGCTTTCCCCTACATGAGCAGTTGGAAAAAGATGCGATCCTGAATTCCTTTCCTTCAACCTTCCGACCTTTCCTTACTCATTATCGAATGACAAAGCCTACAGTCAACTACCATGGTTTATTGGGGTTGTTACAGAACTTTGAGAATGATAACCAGCTCTCTAAGGGTTTGGTTAATGTGATTGAAGGATCTAAGGTAGGGCGTCACCCCTTTGGGAAAGGGAAGAAGAAAAAGAATAAGAAAAAGGTGCAACATGCTAGGACATCTATAAGAGGTCAGATGCAGAAGAAGAAAGTTGATAAAAGTCAGGCTGAATGCTTTCATTGCAAGATGCAAGAGCACTAGAAGAGGAACTATCCTCTTTACATTGCCACACTTGATCCAAACAGGCCAAAGACGAAAAAGGAGCAAGATGTTGCTCAACAGATATTTATATGATAACACATTGTAATTTTCTATATATGATAATCAAACCTAGGTATTGGATACCGGGAGTCCTTTTAACATTTGCAATTTATTGCAGGGACTACAGGTCACTAGAAGATTTGAGGACAATAAAAGATTCCTTAATGTCAGCGATGGAAGATTAGTTCCAGTTCTGGCATTAAGAGTTCTTGAAATGGTTTTCAATAGAAATATCATCGTACTAAATGATTATCATTTTTGCCCAACGTTCTTATCGAACATAATTTCTGTAGGCCTCTGGACAAAAGTCATTATGAAATTTTAATAAAGGATGTTACTTTGAATATCATTATGAATTGAGTCACTATAATAACTGGGCATTTATCTAATGGCATTTATATACTATTATAGCCTGTGAATGTAGTGTACAAATCAAGTAAGTATTCTGAATAATTGATGTCACAGATATTTATCTTTGGCACCATCAGCTGGGTCATATCAACAAGAACAGATTAAACAGGTTAACAAAGAAAGACATCCTTCAAGTTAATGATTGTGAATCATTAACTACCTGTGAATCCTGTCTTCTTGGTAAAATGACCAAGTCATCTTTTACTGAAAAAGGTGAAAGAGCCAAAAAGCTATTGGGTCTAGTACATCTGATGTATGTGGACCAATGAGCACTTGTGCCAAAGGTGGATATTTCTACTTCATTACTTTTACAGATGACCTTTCTAGGTTCAGTTATGTCTATCTTATAAGACATAATCTGAATCATTTGAAATGTTCAAACTATATCATAAAGAAGTAGAAAAATAAATAGAAAAATGTATTAAGACCCTTCGATCAGATCGAGGAGGAGAATACCTTTCAAATGACTTTGTGACATATCTAAGGGAGAATGGGATTCTCTCCCAATGGACTCCTCCAAGAACACTGCAGTATAACAGTGTGTCAGAAAAAAGGAATCGAACCTTGTTAGACATGGTTCGGTCCATGATGGGTTTTGCAAGCTTGCCAATATCATTTTGGGGATATGCATTAGAATCAGCTTGTCATATTCTCAATAAGGTTTCAAGTAAGTCTGTTTCTCAAACTCTACATGAGATATGGTATGGTCATAAACCGGTTATCACCTATCTGAGAGTTTGGGGGTGTTCGGCTTATGTGAAACGTGCAAAATCAGGCAAACTTGAATTCAAATCTGACAAATGTTCTTTTATCAGCTATCCAAAAGAAAACCAAAGGATATTACTTCTACAATACTGAAGAACAAAAGTTGTTTATTAGTAAAGAAACCAAAGGATATTACTTCTACAATACTAAAGAACAAAAGTTGTTCATTAGTATAGAGTGGTTTTTCTTGAAAAGGAGTTCCTTAGGGAAGAAACAAATGGCTCTAATGTTGAACTTGAGGAAGTTTATCAAGTAGAAGGAACAACACAAACCTTTGAATCCTTAGAATCTGAGTTGATTATATCAAACTCAAAACCCATTTTAGATGCACCATTAAGGTGATCTGGTAGAGTACCACATCAATCGGACAGATACTTAGGTTTCTTGGTCCAAAATGAAGATCCTATTGAGCTCGATAAGAACAACGAGGATCCGATCACCTATATGGATGCTATGAAAAGGACTGACTCTGTTAAATGGCTTGATGCCATGAAATCCAAACTTGATTCCATGAAGGACAATAATGTATGGACTTTAGTTGACCCACCCGAAGGGATAAAACCCATAGGGTGTAAGTGGGTTTTCAAGATAGAAAGGTAGAGACCTACAAAGCACATCTGGTTACCAAGGGATATCGTCAACGTTATGGTATTGACTATGACGAAATGTTTTCTCTATGGCAATGCTGAAATCTATCGGATTATGCTAGCTATAGCAGCACACTTAGATTATGAGATTTAGCAGATGGATGTTAAAACTGCTTTTCTAAATGGTAATTTAGAAGAACATGTGTATATGATATAGCCTAAAGGTTTTTATCTGAAGACGAGTCTAAAGTGTGCAGGCTACAGAAGTCCATTTATGGACTTAAATAAGCATCTAGGAGTTGGAACATACGATTTGATAATGTGATCACATCTTATGGCTTTGTTAAGAATAAAGAAGAACCTTGCATATAAATGGGCTAACAGTTTTGTCATTGTATTTCTTGTATTATATGTGGATGATATCTCTTAATCAGAAATGATATCCCTGCATTATAAGGAATAAAGACATGGTTATCATCACAATTCTTCATGAAAGATCTGGAAGAAGCATCCTACATCCTAGGGATGAAGATCTATAGAGATAGATATAAGAGGATGCTTTAAGCATGGAAAATTTCAAGAAAGGCTATCTTCCGATAGGCCATAGAATTCATCTTTCTAAAAAGGATTGTCCGACAACTCCTAATGAAGAGAACATATGAGTCGAATTCCATATGCTTCGGCAGTGGGATTGATTATGTACACCATGACATGTACAAGACTAGACGTGGCATACTCACTAGGAGTAGTGAGTAGATACCAATCTGATTCAGGAGAAAAAATTGGCAAGTTGTTAAGACAATCCTTAAGTATTTGAGAAATACTAAGGACCAGTGGTTAGTCTATGGAGCGTTTGATTTGAAACTTGTTGGATATACTGATTCCAGTTTCCAATCAGATCATGATGACAACAAAAGTGTGTCAAGTTTCGTGTTTATCCTGAATGGTGGAGCTATTTGCTGAAAAAGTTTCAAGCAACATACAGTGGCAGATTCAGTATGCGAGGCAGAGTACATAGCTGCATCAGATGCCGCGAAAGAAGCTGTGTGGCTACAAAAGTTCATCTCCGAGCTTGGAGTGGCACCTTTCATAGATGGACCAGTCTTGTTGTACAGTGACAGCACTGGTGCCATAGCTCAAGCAAGGAACCACGAGCATATCAGCGCACCAAGAACATACTGCGCCAATTTTATCTTATTCGAGAGATTGTAGAATGAGGTGACATAAATCTTTAGGAGATTGACGGAAAGGAAAACCTAGGGGATCTATTTACTAAAGCACTCAGTATCAAGGAGTTTGACGACTATAAGTTGAAGATGGGTATTAGATACTGTAATGAGTGGCTTTAGGCTAAGTGGAAGTTTGTTGGGAATTGTATCCTAAAGCCATCATTTGATAATTGTGTTAATGTAAATTTATATAAATTGATATATTAATAAAAGTTATTTGGCAGTTTATTCATTACAAGAACATCTTCTTAAAACTTCTAATAGTAATGAAGCTCTCAGGATCTTCCTTCACGATAAAGGAGGATTTATCTTTGAAGATCCTCAAAGAGTTCGCGACCAAATGATATACATGACATGGCTATAGTACTATCAATTATAAGACGTTGTATATCATATCTGTTGGTTATCCTCTTAACCAATGAGTGTAGAGACACTGGTATGACATACAGGTGAAAGTATATGAGTATATTTCACCGAACGTGACTCATTTCTGGATACTCTGCTGTCAAGAGTTAATCCGAGAAGATATGGGTATAAGTATCCTTAAGACCTGAGGATCATAACCGATGACTTGCAAGCAACTCATTGTACTTAGGTGTCAGACCACCTAAATTTTTAATCCAACTACGAAAGGTTACTCGGTGCAGTCAAGTACTTGTGGTAGTCAGTTGTGGATCAAGATGGAACTTGACCTATCCTGTTAAAAGGAGAAATGCTTGTGTTTCAATTT
The DNA here is from genome assembly GCA_900491605.1 of Calamus simplicifolius. Lineage (NCBI taxonomy): Eukaryota > Viridiplantae > Streptophyta > Magnoliopsida > Arecales > Arecaceae > Calamus > Calamus simplicifolius. The sequence goes on along the minus strand of UESW01004344.1, from coordinate 136,152 downwards.
AGCAAGACCTTGGCCAAGGCACTTCATGTGAAGGTCATATGATTACTAAAGTTGAAATCACTTTATGGATGTGCTGTTTAGAGTTGACAGGCTCTTAAGCCATCCTTAATATTTATGGTCAAAAGGATGAATTATACTGTAATTATTTCTTAGGGTTCTTGGAGTTTGCTCGGCAACTCTTCGACCTATTTGGACGTCGGGTTCTATTGCTAGATGGGCACATCGATTAGTATAGAAAGTTGTTCCTATGCTACCAACTTAGGTTCAAACCTAGAGAGTCACACGCATTGAAGTTTCCTAGGATGATCTAATTGCTGATCAATGATTGAGAATCGATATAATTTAATTAATCAATTTGATTGATCAAATTATCTCAATTGGGTTAAGTACAAGTGAATAAGATTCAATTAGGTCTAAGTCTATTAGAAGGACTAATCAATTTCAAATATTGATTTGAAATTAGACTTGATTTGAATTTAAATATATTCAAGACTAGCCAAATTTGATTTGGGCTAGGATCATGATCTATGTAGTTTCAGTCCAATAAATTCAAATAAGCTTAAACCAAAACCCAAACCCAACTCCATGTGTGAAAAGAGTTTTCTCACATAATGAGATAACTAAAATCTCATCTCATGAGAGATTAAATTCTCATGTAGAATTTAATGTATAACCTTAATCTTCTCCAAATGATTTTCGTTGGAATTCTAAGTGTTAGAATTCACGTAAAATTAATGTACCTCTTTGAATTAACCAAACAATAGAATTCTAACATCTCTTTGGTTTTCACTAATCTGAGTTTTAGAATTCACATCTTGTTAACCCAACTATTGATTTGATGATTAATAAAGGAATTGAGTATATTTATTTGATTACTAATGGATTTGACAAGTATTTCATGACTCAAAAATATTTGATCAATTTAAATAAATTAAGAAACGTGTTTTGATTCAATTGCAAAACATCAATTTCAAAGTTTCAGACCTGAAGTCGACACCTAGAATTCCTGGAGCCAACCCCATGGCCATTCAAATTTTCTTCTGATTATTGATACGGTCCGGAGCCGACACCTAGAGTTTCGGAGCCGACACCCAGAGTTTCGGAGTCGACACTTATAGTGTCTAGAGCCGACTCCGATGCGGGGACAGAACGTTGATTTTTTGAGCATCTTGGCCGACACCTACAGTATCGGGAGCCGACACCTGACGATGGTGAGCCAACACCTAACTTTTTCGGAGCCGACTCCTCGACGAACTCAAAACTTTCTATTTTTGGAAAAACGACTTGGAGCCGACACCTGAAAAGTTGGAGCCGACTCCAACCTGTCTAGGACGAAAATTTAAATTGCCAGATCAGCTCTAACGGTAATATTTCCTTTTTACCTAATTTCTAACGGATATATTTTGTTTCCAGGTACATTCAATGGCTAGTTTTTTCCCAAAATGGATTAAAAGAAATCTATAAAAAGGGAAAAACACCCGTTTGAAAAGTGATGAAAAATAAAAAAATTTTAAATCAAAAATCCGAAAAAGCCTGAGCCTGAATCTTAAGAGAAAAGCACTCAAATTCAAATCCTTCCACTCTACAAAGCTCAAAGAAGAATCTAAGGCATTCAATCTTGAAAAAATTGAAGGATTCTTAAAGGGGAAGAAGAAACTCTGTTTTGAAGATTTTCCAACTTCTCATCCGCAACATTTGCAACGAATCGAAGCTGAGGCCTGATTCAACATCTCCAAAGAGAAGAGGAAAAGAAGAAAAGAAGAAAAGCTCAACTCCAATCTACTTCAAACAGGCTTTTCTAAACTTATTTGTTCATTCATTTGAATATCTGCTCATTTGAGGAGCTTTGCATTATTGAAAAATTCTTTTCATTCTTGTTTGTGCTGGTTCAATCTGGGGGATTGAACTAGTGGAGGTTGTATACCTCGAGTCAAGCTAGATAAGCTTGAGTTTAGGGTTTTGTGCTGGTGAGCCCGAAAAACCGGCTGGGTTCGTTGTGATCCCGGGGGAAAACAACAAGTTTTGAGTTGTGATCTTGTAAAACAACTCGGCTGTAATCTAGTCGATTATAGTGTGGACCTAAGTGAATCTTGGGAGTGGACGTAGGTGTTGGATACACCGAACCACTATAAAATCATTGTGTTTGTCGTGCTTCCATTATCTCTATCTCTATCTCCTTGTTTGTGCTTTATATTTGCCTTGCATTTAATTTCATTTAACTTAAAGCTAATAGTTTTCAAAAGGTTTAAATTTTTAAAGAACCCAATTCACCCCCCCTCTTGGGTTGCCATCTGGGCCAACACATCTCTTTGGTTTTCACTGAGAATGAGAATTAAAACGTTGGAATTCTAAGTGTTAGAATTAATAGGTTTTCACAAAATGTCAACGTTGGAATTATAAGTGTTAGAATTCATGTATCTTTGGTTTTCACAAAATGACAGAATTCTAAATGTTAGAATTCAATGGGCTAAAGGCTGAATTGAGCCTATAAATTAGAGGACATTCTTCACCAGAAGCACAACGATATGTCATGGATTGAAATTCTAAAGAGTTAGATATGTCATGGATTGAAATTCTAAAGAGTTAGAACAGAAATCCTGGTGTAATTAAAGTTGTTTTTTTCACGAGCTAGCACTCCCGAGAATTCGATCATTCGGGGACTTCGCATGGATGATACTAGAGGTGATTTTCATTCGGAGACTTCGCGTGGACGACACTAGAGGCCGGGCGATTGAACGACTACAGAGCACAAAGGATTTACCAATTGTTCTTAAGGTAAGTGATATGATCCCTAGATTTAAGGCAAGCTTCAAGATAGGTAGTATGACTTCTTATCTTGAAGATCAATATATGATCTTGATGATGTTATTTATATGCATAATTTAGATCAAACGATCCTATAGTATAAGGCAAAGATATGATCTTGATGCATGTTAGATAAATTAATATTTAATCTTTAAGTTTCCGCATTGATAATTGTTATCAAATTATTAAAATATGCATGCCTTAAGATTGTTTCTCCCTACAGGGTACCCATCCGGCCCAGGGGCCTTGTCGAGGCCAAGATCTCATAAAGCCAAGCGAATCTCCTCCATAGAAAATCTACTTTACTTTTGAATCCTTAGAATGTCTCTTAAAAAAATAACATAAAATAAAATGAAATAAAAAACTCGCAAGATGGCTTTCCTCTCCTCAAAGATCTTCTCTCCTCTCCCTCCACGTAATCCCTCTCTTGTACATTCTATCTCCTTATAAATTTTATTCATATTAATAAAGTAAGGATTCACCCTCTATTCATAGTAAAAAAATGACTTAATTACAGCCTAATTAAACTAATACCACTCTGATTAAGGCTTAACTAGCTAGTTTCCCCTGATAAGGACTTAACAATGTCTAATTAAGTCAAGTCAGGTTTAATTGGCTTGAACCTAAATGAATTATACCCCATTTAAATCTTGGTTCATTAAGTTGGGTCCAATTTGAATTCTGGTTCATTAATTTGTCTTACATTGCATTCTGGTTCATTGATATTGGACTTATTTCAGGTCCTGGTACACTAAATTAATATGGTTCAGGGTTTCATTTAGCAGATATTGTACTCAAGTTAGGCTTGGTTCAGATCAAATATGACTGGTCTTATGTTAACCTAAATTGGGTTTAGGAGCCTAATCAACATGGGCTCGACTCCAGTTGAAGTTAACCAATGCAGTTGGATCTCTAAACTTTGATCCGATTTAAGTTAGAATTGGCACAGCTTTTATTGAGTCGAACAAGTTCGATTTGCTGGTTTTGAACTGACCAGTTCAATTGTTCTCTTCAAATAAAGATCCGATGAAAGAAGCCCCAATCAATGGCCATCAACTATGGTAGCAGATGATTGGAGCCAACATTCGACAGTGCTCAATGGCCGATCGGATGGGAATGAAGGTTGAGTCTTACTATTGGAACATACAGAGAAAGGTAATGTTGTTTATTACTTGGTCGCCAAAATTTGGAGATGGAGAGAGCGACTGCGGTGCTCTGGCTGCACGATTTCAATCCGCATGACTCGGCCAAGACCTAGAGAAGTTATCTCTCATGCCCTAATTTGGGCAAGATCGGCGGATTAGTGTAGGCAAACTCATGGAGTTGCCAAATGGATAGTTATAGCACGGGATGGAGTTGCCAAATGGATATTAATAGCACGGGTGTGCATGCGCCTCACGCTAATCGTCATAATCTGCACTGCATCTGATGTATAAAGACTTTTTCTGCCCCATAATATTTTTCTTGAATATTTAATGAGCCAGCAATAAAGTTAAAAGTTTAATGAGCCAGCAATAAAGCTAGGCCTGAACATTTCCTATTTGTTTTTTATTTATGTTTCATATATTTATATATTTAATTAAAATTATCATTGTTAAAGAGCTTTAAAAGATTCATATTTTTAAGATATTGTAAAACATTTTTAAATTTTTTTAAGTATCTTTTAAGATATTTTAATATTTATATTATGGCTGAAGGTTAGGCTTAGGTTGGCAAATTTAATTTATAGGTTACCTTGAAGTCCATTGGAGAAGGTGCAGGCCACTTGTTAAACCGGTTCGGCTCTAAAATAAAATCCCTAGTTAATAATTCTTTATTGTTTTACCCTTGGATCTCTGTAATCCCATTTTATCATGTGCCATCACAAATAAGCCTTCTATATCAGTCCACCCCATGCCGTTGGCTTTCTTCCATTGGAAATTCATACATGTGGAAGAAAATTTTTTGAGAAAAAAAAATCCTTTGAAACGCATCTGAATAGCAAAAACTAAAGTTAAGGTTATTGAAATATGAGGATCAAAATTCAAAATTCCTTAATAAGACCATAGTTACGAAGAGGAGGCAAAACAATATTTCTAGAACTAAAACATCGATGGGAATTAGTTGGTGAAGGAGTTCTAGATAAAGCATGAATTCGACTAGTACTTCTACTGTTTACGATGTAATGAAGTAGTTGATCACCTAGCTTACCTCTAGTCTACTATCAATTAAATAAAGATAAAAAAATTGATGCTTAGTAGAGATGCAACAGAGAAAAAGATCACCCAAGTTCTATGAGCCATGTATCCTGATAAAGCTTCAGAGATGAATGATTATCTCTAAAGTTTCTTCAAAAATTATTTGGAAAATTATTAGAACTAATATTATTAGAGCTATTTAGCCATTCTCTAGGATAGGGTCCATGCTAGATGCCTAGAAAGCTTTGTTCATTATATTAATTGCAAAATGTAAGTATCCAACCTTAGCATCTCATGATAGAATCATCCGTTTTTGCAACACTATTTATAAATTAGTTACACATATCTTGACCCTAAGAATTTATAAAATCATCCAGTTATTGATTTTTAAAGAGTAGGCAAGTTCATCAAAGGTTAAATTCACATTCAATTATTTACTTTGTAAGGTTTTAGACAATACTTGGTTAAACTCATGATAGAATTTTTTATACCTAGCTAGATAGAATAGTAGTAATAGTTAACTTTATACTGACTTATATATAATTAAAATTATTATAAAATTTTAAAGTTAAAATTTACTTTATTTAAGATCAAATTATGATACATTATTGGACCAGGTGTTACATATACATTACAATTTATTGTATCTTAAGAATAGATGATCATTAAATATATGCCTAAGTAAGATAAATTTTATTCTAAAGAAAAAATCATCCATAGCATGCCTCGATCTTGGTGGTTATTTATTTATTTTATATATGCATAGATTACTTAATGTAGAGAAAATATTTACAACAAGAGATATATTTGGACAAAAAAGATTTTTAACTTTGTATACTGATGCTTATAGGTAACATAAATTATACTCTGAAAAGAGTGACTTTCATAGCATATCTCGAATCAAGCAACATTGATTTTTTACTATTTATTTATTTTGTGAGGGCACAAAAATTACTTAAAATAACAATAAGCTTTCCAACAAGAAATATATTTGGACAAGAAATTTTCATGAAAGCTTTGTATCTAGAGTAATGCAACCATTTGAAGAATACTATACTTTTTCTCAACTCAACTCAATTCAACTCATCTAAGCCTTTTCTCAGCTATATGGGGTCGGCTACATGAGTATGCTTTCATCACTCTGTTTATTTAGGACTAAGTCGATATTCAAGGGCGTACTAATATTTCGTATAGTTTGATTTAGTAGATTCATATTTTAAAAAATTTGACGGAGTTTTACGTTGACTACCAACTACCTAATGCAACCATTCTCCTTTCCTAGGCTTGGGACCGGCTTTAGCCGAATTAATATTGTACTTTTCTTATCCACCCTTAATAATAAAAAAAATACGTGAATGATGGGAGACCACCCAAAAAAAAAAAAAGGATAATTGATTTCTTCTTTAATCTTTCTTTACAAAGCAATGTTTGAGTTCTTCTTTTGCAAATAATTTGTAAGCACAACCTTTATCTTGATTTGATTTCTCAACCAAGAAGCCTCCATCTTGCTAAAGTATTTCTTTTCAACCTAATTTGAAGCATTCTTGTTTCATCCATCAAATAAATACAGACAAACGCTTAAGAAGAAGAAGCAAAACCAGCCTGCAGCTAAAGTCTGGAGACAGACAAAGAGGGCAACATCAAAAGCTATTAGGTTGAGAAAAGGATAAGAAAAATGGTTAAAAATTAATAGGAGATTAGGAGGAAGACACCTATCCCACTTGCCTTACGTGTCTGATTCATTATAGTTCTAGCATTTATTGGATTAGCTGTTGATTCAGTCGTTGGTCGACAATTATTTTATATAATTTTTAATCAACAGCTATCAATAGCCATTTAAAAGTATTGAGCAACTGATCTAAACAAGATCCTAGTTATTAACTGCTCTAGTAGGAAAGTAAAAATATATTAAAATAGAAATAAAATAAAATAAAAGACGTCAGAATCTGGATGCCTGTGACCATCCTTCATGGTTTTCAACTCCTAATGGGCAATATGGGAATCGTCTAAATAAGTTTGATGGTACATCTACTACTCTTTTGTTCAGGTGTTTACATTTGTATAGAAGACAGGCCAGGTCACGCTGCTGAGTCATCTAAGAAGCCGTTTATTCGTTCTTGCTAGCGTCACCAACCATTTCAACGAAAGGATGGAAGAATTACTGATCGTCTCGATACTCTTAAAAATAAACCTTTCTTGTAATAAAAGGGCCGTAGGGTTACGCATTAGAGGAAGTGCAATGCAAAAGACAGCAAAGTCAAAGCCACCATATATTTCTATGTTTACTTATTAGGTGGAAGACAATTAGTTCCAAGCATTGTCATGTGGTAGGTGTGTTTTAGGTCCGATCAAAGGATGCAAGGGATAACCAAGTCAGGGTTATCTTATTTGACTGCAATTTTCTAAACTTTTCTTGGTTCATCCTAAGTAAGATAAGGATGTTTTTTATTTGATTTTTCTAATGAATGCCCTTTCCGTGCTATTATGGCCATTACTTAGTCTCAAAAACTTGTTTAGTTCATAAGAAGCGGCCTTCAGAAATAGAATGTCTGAAAATTAGATTTTTAAGCATAGAAGCCTGAACTATCACAGTTGAGTAATTATGAAAAACAAACATTTTTTTGAGAAAGAATGAAGTTGTCATGTTTCGTTGAATAATTTTTTAAAAAAAAATTAATGCAGAATATTAATTATACCCTTTAGTTCCAAAAATAGAAAGGAATTGATAGCTTGCTTGTTTCATGACTGAAGGTTGAAGTAAAGCGATCAAATAAGGTTCAGTTTCAGAAATGGTGAATTTGGATCGATCTTTCAATTTATTCAAGAGAAAATACTTAAGAAAAAAAATAGAATATTTAATCAAGTTCCTAAAATCGCATCAAATCATTGCAGCGTCATCCTTAGGCAAATAAAAAATTATATAAAAAAATCTTCAAACCATCTTAAAAATAGAAAAAAAATAGCTAAATTACAGCATAATGCAATCATGAGATTTTTGCAACTCTTTAAAGAAATGTGCCTTAAAAAATACAACAGTTAAAAAAATTTAAGATCAAAAACCAAATTGACACAACAATAAGTATTAACCTGTAAAATATATTTCAACCAATTCTTACATCTTTTTTAGTTGACATCCTATGAATATGAAGCAAAGAGAAGCAAACCAACGAGAGCTAAACGTTTCTTCTCTCTTTCTCTTGTTTGCTCATTTGTACGACAGTAAAGATTCTAAAGAAGAGTATGCTGGAAAGAAAAAAAAACACTATGGTAAAAAAATAAATTTTATGATATCTTTAAAATTTTATTTTTATAAAATATAAAAATTTAAATTATATAAAAATAGAGTATTTTCATAAATGAATCCTTAAAACATGAACTAAATATTTTAATTTATAAAAAATAAATTTTTATAAATTTTTTTTTAATCGTGAATCAAACGAGCCGTATGTTTTTTTCTCATCCGAGTTTCTTTTGTTTGACAGGTAAGATAACGGATTGGCACGCGTAGGCAATGGCATATGCTATTGGTCTTCTGAAAGAAAGCGAGTTTTTTTTTTTTTTTTTGTTTACGGACGATCACGCTGATCTAGTGTGAGTCAACTCAGAAATGCCAGAAAATAAAATATATTTGAGTACAAAGGGGCAGGGAACATCCTGCTTCCAAATCCAAATCCCAGACCGATAAGCCACCGAGGCCGCAATCCAATTTACGCAGAATTGGCTTCCCGGTAGACATGATGGATATGAACTCGATGAGCTTCCTGAAGGGTGGCCCGGATGTAATATAGCAGAGGGTTAAAAACAACCTGATCACCGCTGTCCTACCGGAGCCAACGGATAACAGTGAGCGAATCCCCCTCGATGAGGAGACAGTAGCATGAAGAATCCGAGTGGCGTAGGAGATACCAGCCCAGGCTGCATACAGCTCAGCCAGCGGATAGAACAATCCAGAAGGCCAAGGCCGTCAGCAGCCAGCATAGCACCATCAAACCCATGGATTATAAAAGCTGAGCCAACAAGTCTGCCTCGAACACTACCGTCAAAGTTGATTTTAACAAATCTTGGGAGTGGGGGCTCCTAAGAAATAAAAATCGTATGACGGTTCGCTGCCGAAGAAGCAGAGGAGCCCCAGTGGCCAGGACTGTCAAATCAGAAGCAAAGCGATAGTGTGTGTACTACACGGATAAGGATAGCTCTTCTAGCAATCCTCTATGGAGATATGTGATCATCAGTGAAAACAAGAAGGTTCCGCGAGATCCAGATCTGATAAGCAGTGTAGGCCCAGGTGGCAACTAACTGCTGGGTGCCCCTCCAAATATCAGTCAAGAGAGTCGCACGCAGAGAGACAGTGTCATCCTGTCCAAGGTGATGGTGGTAGCCAATAAACTACCAAATCTACGTGGCTCTGGGCAGGTAAAGATAGCATGATCAATCGTCTCCTCCTCCTGACCGCACACTGGGTAGGTTGGCTGAATAGACAACCCTCTTCTGGAGAGCATAGAGCAGGTGGGAAGGCAATCCCATGCAAGCTTCCACATAAAAAGCTGAATCCTGGGGTGGATAGGAAGCTGTCAAATCCATGCCACATCCATCATATGCTGTGCCTGAGGCCTATAAATTTTCATGAGATGCCTGACTGGAGCACTGGGAAGACAAGATCTCCTCCATAAGCTGGTATCAGCTATATGTCCCAGAATGATAGGAATAGAGAGAATCCGTCGAGTAAGCTCATCACCAAAGAACCGGACCACTGTGGGGAGGTGCTAGGAGGAGTGATCCTGGGAGATCAAATCACTGATTCTCATGCTTCTAGGAACACTGTTACGGATGAAAGTAGGCCAGCAAGAAAGGGGAATATCATCTATCCACGCATCTTGGACATCATCTACCAAGGAGTCATCACCAATCATCCAAGAGATGTTGTTCAAGATATCCAGAGCATGACGACAACCTCCTTCCAGAAGAAAGAGTGACCCCGAATAGACTGGAAATCCGTAGAGGGAGTCCAATCTCCATATCTGGCACGCATAAAAGAGCTCCATAGAGAATGCGGATCAAGAAGAAACCGAGTAGCATGCCTAGACATCTGAGCCTCCCTCCTGACAATCAGCGTCTGAATGCCAAGGCCACCATCCACAATCGGCAAGCAAACAGTGTCCCAAGCAAGCAAATGGACACCATGCCATCATGACTGGAGGCCCAAAGGAAATCCCTGAAACATCTCTCTATCCTCCTCAAGCACGATAATGGGACAACGGAGTTAGAAAGGAGATAAAGAGGTAGAGAGGTAAGGATAGTCCGTAAGAGGGTAATCCTGACCATCATGGATAGCCCAGAGACCTGCCATCCATCCAGTCGATCATGGACCCGACGCTCAAGATCAGTATAGTCACTGCATCTGGCCGTCTTCCTGTGATGGGGATCCTCAGATAAAAAAGGTGGTCAGTCTGTTTAGTAATGCCCAAAATACGGATAATGGCCGCTTTAGTATTACCCGTGATCCTTGGGATGAAGCAGATGGAAGATTTCTGAAGATTAATCTTTTGACCAGAGGCCTGATAGTAGCACTGAAATATGGAAGCAAAGGTAATCGCATTATGGACAGTAGCCTTTCCCAAAAGAATGCAATCATCAACAAAAGAAGGTGGGAAATCGAGGGACTTTGGGGTCCCGCAGAGAAAGGGGCAAGACATAAATCATATTGAGCCTGAGAGAGCGAGCGGGATAGGTCATCAGCGGCAAGGATGAACAGAAAAGAGGATAGAGGGCATCCCTGACGCAGCCCCACAGCATAGTGAAAAAACTCCGTTTGTAAGGAGAGAGAATGATGGCCTGTGAATGCATGCCCTGATCCAGTCAATAAAGAGATCATCAAACCCAAATTTCAGAAGAGTTCGGTACAGAAAGGCCCAACTCAATCTATCATAAGCCCGCTCCATATCCAACTTTATAGCCATAAGGCCATGACTGCGAGAGGATCGCTGGAGGTCATGCATAAATTTCTAGGCAATGAAGATGTTATCAGTAATGCATCGCCCTGTGATAAAGCTCCCTACTCAGGGGCAATAAGGCAAATGATGGTATGCAAGCGGAAGACGAGGATCCGAGCATAGATCTTATATAGAGTGATGAAGAGACTAATGGGATGGTAATATAGCGGAGTGGAAGCATCCGAGCATTTAGGAAGAACGTGAGCTGCTAGACGGTTTTGATTTCTTTCACGTACGGTTTGCTTAAAAGTAAGTTCTCATTGGATATCTTGTCACATCGACTGTAGATCACCTAGGCGTGAAATTGTTTTTTAGCCGGCCGATGCCTATTCAAATTTTAACTATGAAGCCGTATGAATTCAATACTTAATAATATCGGCGGGGAACTCTCTTCTCTCACTTCTTCGTCAAAAATAAAGACAAAACATTGCAAGTCATATATTCGACCAGAGGTTATGAATTATGATGCTCGTCCACTGGGTCAAGTGCGAGTTGTTTACTGGGTCTCGTTTACTGAGTCGCACTTGACCCAGTAAAAAATAGTTTTGTACATCATACAGTCATTTTTAAAACAAAATTAACGTAAAAAATTTGTAATTAAAATATTAATATTTTACTTAAAGAGGTACAAGACGTTTGCCTGTTTTTATTTTTTTAAACAGTCTAAATCACCGTTAGTTAGGTTTTTAAATTGCGTTTTATATTCCATGGCATTCATGAGCGATCGATGGGATGTGGGGCACGGGCGTTTAGAAGCGATCAGGAGCTGCTTCAAAAACCATTTAGACACCGATTTTACAAGTTTGAAACCAGAATCAATTTTTTATAAAAAAATAATATAAAAAATATTATTTTAAATAATTTTATATTTATTATAATTTTTTTTAAAAATTATATTAGGAAAGGAAGAAAGGGATGAGTGACGTTTTGAAAAGCGCCATTTAAAATAGTATTTTTAAGAAGCGTCACTTAGAAGGACACTTCTAAAAGTATCATTTCAAGTAGTTCTTTATGTAAAGCGCCAATCAGAATGGTACTTTTAAAATGCCATTCTAAATAACACTTTCCTCGGTCCTTATCACAATCAGCCTCTTCTTTTCTCTTCTCTTCTCCTCTTTTTTCGACTAACCCTTATCCAAATTTTTACAAGTCATCCAAAACACCTATCTTCTCTTCTTGAGATGTACGGTTCTCCTTTTGATCTCTTAGTTTTATTTCTTCTATAAGAGTTATTATGTCATATTTCTTGTAATCTAACAAAGTATACCTAGTTTTTTTTAGATAATTTTTTATTACTGTTATTATTACTTAGGGTTATATGTGCAAAACTTGAAGTATACCTATAATCTGGCAAAGTATACCTGGTTTCTTGCAATCTAACAAAGTAGCTTTTAAATTTTTGTGTTTGCTTAGAACTTTAAGTAAAATTTTTCATATACACATAAGGTTTTATGTGCGAAGAAGAAATAATTATTTTAAAGTTTTTCAGAATGATTTATTTTATTGATCCTATGTACATGGATTTCATTGGTTTTTTTATTTTAAATATTATAACAGGAATGATGATGAGGTTGAAAATGATGTATATTTATTATTTAAATATTAAATGCTTTTAAAATATATGCATATATAATTTTTATTTTTTTTGTAGCTGATCTGAGATAAATTTTGAACACCATTTTTTAAATGGAAACTGTAAGAGTTCTACTATGTAATGATGGATCAGTTGAACATAGCCTAAATGGGATCCCATATAATCAACCTCCATGCAAAAGTTTTAGATTGAGCATGAAAACATGTTATGCTGAGTTGGTTGAGCGGGTATACCGTCTGCTCAAAATTCTAGTGCAAATATATATTTTGAGATTGATGTGGAGGTTTCCAACATTACATAAAAAATATGTGCTTTATCCAATTTATAGGATGAAGAAGTGGAGGAAATGTTGACATTTCCTTCCAAAATTTCAGATTATTGACATATTGAATTATATATTTTCAAGAATGATGCTCAGCCATATAGTGTTGGTCATATAGAGGATGTTCAGGATAAATTTTTATAGCCCAGCAGCAAGTCAAGACTCTAGTAGATTTCCCAACGACTGAAGGAGTTATGTCAGCGGTACAGAGTGATGATGTGGTAAATAATCAGTTTAACACTAATAGTAAGGGAATTGAGTTAGACGAAGTGCAGATGATGACTATTGGCCTGAACATGAGGACTCTGATGAAGAGGCAGATAAAGATAAAGAAACACATGGAGATGTTATAATTTATGAACTGACTATAGTTTCATTCATGTATATAATCATCCATAAACTATTCCAACTCAGATGCATGATCATCAAGCCTTTGCACATGATCAAATACCAAAATTTATCATGACTTAAATTTGCATGATGATAGATGTATTAGTACTTGGAGATAGTTACCCTTTAATTCTCAATTTTGAGATTTATCAATGACAGAATTTGCTACAGAATTATTATTTACTAGTAAAGATGAACTGAAGAGAGCATGTAAAATTATCATATCAAGAAGTATCGCATATATAATATAATGGAGTCAAAGAAATCATTCTGGTATATGAAATATGCCTATTAAAGTAATAGTCAGAGTTGTCAATGGAGATTGCATGCTACAAAGTTTGAGAAGTATAGATTTTGTAAGATCACAAGATAGGAGAGGCTACACTCATGTTTATTCAGTAATTTTGAGATTCGTCAATGACAGAATTTGCTACAGGATTATTATTTACTAATAAAGATGAACCGAAGAGAGCATGCGAAATTTATCACATCAAGAAGTATCGCACATATAATATAATGGGGTCAAAGAAATCATTCTGGTCTATAAAATATGCCTATTAAAGTAATAGCCAGAGCTGTCAATGAAGATTGCGTGCTACAAAGTTGGAGAAGTATGAATTTTTTAAGATCATAAGGTAGGAGAGGCCACGCTCCTATTTATTCAGTAATTTAACTTGAAATCATAAACACATTAGTTCTCGAGTTATTAGCTATGTTGTTCAACACATTGTGAAGAAAGATTCAAGTGTGAATATTGAAGCTATCATTGCAACTATAGCAGAACAATTTCATTATATCATGTCATACTATAAAGCATATGGCATGAAAAGAGAATGCATGATTGATATATTGATGAATGAGAACCATCATCATATGTTAAGTTACCTAAATATATGCTTGCACTGTAGAATGCAAACCCTGAAATAGTAATCTGTTGGGATTTCTACAATGAAGTTAGTTCTTCTGTATGTGTCTTGAATTATGTATTCTGGGCATTTCAACCAATCATTAAAGGGTTTTGGTATTATCGCTCGAGGATTTCTATTGATGGAACGCATCTTTATGAAAATTATATGGGGAAGATGCTCATTGCGACAAGCATTGATGCTGATAATAGGTTATTTTCATTATCCTATGCAATTATGGATGGAAATTGTGCTGCTAGCTGAAGCTAGTTTTTGTTAAGGCTTAGAAGATAAATTATGAAAGATAGAAATGATACTTGCCTTATCTTCGATCGATATTCACTTATTCTAAGTACCATAGTTGATAATAAAATTGAATGGGCTCCATCAAGAGCTTGTTATTGCTATTGTTTGAGACTTGTTTGTAATAATTTCAACTTAAGATTTTTAAAATTTAATTAAAAAAGATAATATAAAAAGCAGGAAACAAATATTAGCTTCGAAAGTTTTAAAATGTGCATCTAAACACTGCTCCATTGAGGGCAACTGCAATGACTCGGTCACCCGTTAAAGTTCACGGCTGAGTGATGTTTGCTTTTTTATGTTTTTTTTCAACCCAACTTGCGAGGACTTGACGAAAACATCAAGCTGTGCCTGCAATGTGATACCGACTTCCGTGGCAGATAGTAAGACGCTTATTATCCGTCTAAATCACTATTCCTTTGATATACCATTCTGAAAAATGTAAAAGAAAATAAAATTATCCTCATATTAAAATAAATCTTTTAGATGACGACTGACTTCAGGTCCATCACGTTTCTTTCGCATCAGCGTTCCTTTTCTACTCGGTGACATCCATGAGCAATGGAATATGCATGCGCTGGTTCTTCGGAAGAACACGTTATTTAGAAGTCGTCAAACAGTTCTGATTTGTTTAACGGCTTGTTTAGAACATAAGTTCTCATTAAATGGCTATAGATCTCTTATACTTGACAAAGTCATGCTTGACAAATTACGATGGCTGGCCCTCTAAAATCGAAATTATAGATTTCCAGCATTTTTTCTCGAAGATATTACTACTCTACGGATCCATCACATAGAAAGGATATATAGAGTAGGCTGCTGAGCGTAACGACCGCGTCGCCAAGTAAAAAACCCTCCCTGCTCTTATGCTATATTAAAGCGAAGAAGGCAGGCCACTCGAAACCCAAAAAGGAAGAGCAATAGATATTAATTCATGGAGTCGAGAAGGAGAGCGTTTGTTCTTTATAGAATAATCATGATGCTAATATCGATGTTGCTCCTCTCAGCAACTGCAGTAGCTGTGACATCAAATGTTATGCCGCCAAGCAGAGGCTGCCGATCGAAGTGCGGCGGCGTTGATATTCCCTACCCCTTCGGCATCGACCCTAATTGCTCGCTTCCTGGTTTTGCACTCAGCTGCAACGACACTGGCAATGGCGTCTACAAACCTTTTTTACATCAACGTCGAACTCGTCAACATATCATTGTCATCAGGCGAAGCTCACATCTACAATCCCATATCGTGGAAATGCTACAACAATACGTCCAAGAATGCGTCCTGGTCCAGCTGGAGCGTGAACTTGGCCGGTACGCCGTACAGGTTCTCGGCAACCCGAAACAAGTTCGTCACCATCGGCTGTGAGACCCTTGCCTACATCTTGTTTGCTGAAAAGGTAACCACTCGCTACTCGACTGGGTGTGTGTCGGTGTGCTATGATATAAAAAGCCTTTCAAGCGGATCATGCTCCGGCATAGGTTGCTGCCAGACCTCCGTCGCAAAGGGGATGACCTATTACAATGTCTCCTTCGACGACAATTTCGACAACTCCGATGTCTGGCAGTTCAATCCTTGCAGCTATGCTGTATTGCTCGAGGAAAGCTCGTTCAATTTCAGTACGTCTTATGTCACTTCCGACGAGTTTAACCGCACGACCGGAGGGCGTGTGCCTCTGGTGCTGGACTGGGCAATAGGTAACGAGGCGTGCGATGCAGCTCGTCGCAACTCCACGGCCTATGCTTGCGTCAGCGAGAACAGTGACTGCGTTGACTCCCCCAATGGCCCTGGATATCTCTGCAACTGCTTAAGAGGCTACCAGGGAAATCCCTATGTTCACGGTGGATGCCAAGGTAATTGAGCTCTTTCTATTTCTCAAGCACTGATCAATTAATATCCCTTTTTTAGAAAAACTCATTAATTGTTTGCTCCGTTCTCTTGGTACTGTGAATTATATATGGGGATGGCAGACATCGACGAGTGCCATGCTGATTCATCACCATGCATCGCCTCTGCGTATTGCAAGAACACGCCAGGGAATTTTACATGTTTATGCCCACACGGCACGCATGGCAACCCTTATGAAGGAGGAATTTGCTACCAAAACCAGAAACTTGCCCTGTCAGTGAAGCTGGTCACAGGTAATCCCTTTCATCCATTTCCACCATTAGGAAACAACAGCAATGGTACTCGATAATTTTCTTCTGCGCTTTGTTTTTTTTTTTTTTTAATCTTTTCGTGTTTTTCCTTTCTCCACCCTTCGGTGAGGTTTTTGTGGTGCATCTTTCTTTTGTTCAACCTAGGTGTGGTTCCCTGTAAAGTTGTAAACGTTTCTCCCCCTTAACAAGCCACACGGGTACTATTATTTCACTAAAAAGTAACATAGCTTTTTTAAACTTCGCTAGAAAACATATTATATTCTTTTAAATGAAATGATGATGCGTGCCCTGCTGATTCCTAATAAATCCTGTCAAGGTTTTATTATAAAAGCTAATTGCATCTTAAGGATCAAACTTCTCTACTTGGATATTCATATTTGCTTGCCCTCATTATCTCCTCTCGAGATGTGTAATCTATATTAAGTTATAAAAATCAATAAAAATATAGCACTTCTTTTATCCTTCAACTTCTACTTGATAATTTTTATGCTTTTCCCTTTTTTTATGCTTTTTTTTTTCATCAATCCAGAATCTTATAATTTATCCTCCTTTGCATTTGCAGGCATTAGCATCGGCTTAGTCCTTGTATTGTCTTTTAGCTTTTGTGTTTACATTGTACATGGAAGAAGAAAGTTTGTAAAGGTCAAAGAAGCATTTTTTAAGCAAAATGGGGGCTGGTTATTACTTGATGGGATCAAATCAAGGCAAGGTCTTCCTTTCAAGATATTTACAAAAGAGGAATTAGATGAAGCAACAAATAAATTCGATAAGAGTCGAATCCTTGGGGGTGGTGGTCAAGGAATTGTTTATAAAGGAATTTTGAAAGACAGCCGCATAGTTGCGATAAAAAAATCAAAGATAATTGATGAGCGCCAAAAGAAAGAATTTGGAAAGGAGATGATCATTCTTTCACAGATCAACCATATAAATATAGTCAAGCTCTTGGGATGTTGTTTGGAGGTCGAAGTTCCTATGCTAGTTTATGAATTTGTCCCCAATGGAACTTTGTTTCAATTAGTCCATGAAAATAACCACCAATTCCTCATTTCTTTGGATATGCGTCTAAAGATTGCTTCAGAATCTGCAGAGGCGCTTGCATACTTACATTCTTCAGCTTCCCCTCCTATCCTTCATGGAGATGTGAAGACTTTGAATATACTTTTAGCTAACAATTACACAGTGAAGGTGTCGGATTTTGGAGCTTCAAATATGTTTTCTCTGGATGAAAATCAGTTTGCTACTCTAATTCACGTGACCTGGGGCTACTTAGACCCTGAATCCATAGAAACACATCAACTAACAGATAAAAGTGATGTTTATAGTTTTGGTGTCGTACTTCTAGAGCTCCTTACTGGCAAAAAGGCACTTTATTCCGAGGGATATGAAAAGGAGAAAAGCCTTGCATGGACTTTTATAACTGCCATGAAAGAGAATCGACTTCTAGAGCTTTTGGATAGCCAAATTAAAAATGAAGATGATATAGAAGTGATAGAAGAAGTTGCTGAACTAGCAAGGCAATGCCTCAATGCAAGAGGAGATGAAAGGCCTGCGATGAAAGAAATGGCAGAGGAGCTAAAGAAGTTAAGAAAATTCAAACAGCATCCTTGGGTACAGCATAATACAGAAGAGATTGAGAGCTTTCTCAGTGAACCATCAAGCTATCAAGAAAATAATACCAGTAAGGATTATAATTTAAACAAGAAAGCAGCTCTAAATATAGAATCTGGAAGATAATCATATTGTATTCAAACCATTCAATGTTTCACCCCACATATTGATGGTCTAATTGTTGTTTGGGTGAGCATGTGGGTTGGTGTACACCATGCAATGCTTGCTCTCCCTGTTACTATTATTGTCTTGTAAACTATGGTCATTGCAATCTAAAATTTTATGTAAACAAAGGCTTGAGGCTCACACATGACTTCATTTTTTTTCTATTTTTTTAATTAAAAAATTAAATCTATGCGATAATGCTATCTTTTGAAAAATAGTCCCGATGTAGTGAGATCAATGCTGTATAAGGGAAAAAGAAAAAGAAGAAAGAAAAAAAAAACTCACGGGGCTCATTGATTCATTGTGATCGTGCAACATGGGGTTAGCCGTGATCACGAAACTCGGCTCTCAAAATTAACTCTCCCAACTTTAAAAGTCTATTTGACATGCATAGTTGCACCCTACCTACTATTTTAGATATATGCTAGCCTTAATGCCTATATTTTTTAGCAAGACTGTGCATGGAGAAAGCATTCATTTCTTCTGGGATTAAAAAAAGAGGGGAAAAAGAATAGATCACTAGTCAACCATATATATAATTGAACAGGGACTTTAACTCTGTTTTGTCACCCGTCATGATCACAAGGAACCAATTATTATGAAAAGGGATGTATTATTAACAACACCAAGAACTTAGTTAGCGCTATCATAAATGCATATTTAGACATGTGCAACATGCTGGAAACAAGATTGTTTATTACTTAGCAAGAAATTCATTTCTGGACTTACCTCTGTTTCCATCGGTTTACCCCATGCCTTTGGATTTCATCCATTGGAAATATACACATGTGGAAGAACTTCTTTTAAAAGGAAAAAAAAATCCTTTGAAACGTATCTGAATAACTAAATTAGAAGTTGAGGCTACAATGATTGAAAGATAAAGACCAAAATTCAAAATTCTTTAATAAGACCATAGTTACGAGGAGGAGGCAAAACAATATTTCTAGAATTAAAAACATCGGGAATTGATAGGAGGAGGAGCTCCAGATAAAGCATGAATTCCACCGGTACTTCTACGATATGTGGTGTAATGAAGTAATTGGTCACCTTACCTCCAGTATACTATCAATTAAATGAAGATGAAAAATTGATGCTTAGTACATATGTGATGTAGGAGGAGATCGTCCAAGCTCTGCGAACCATGTATCTAGATAAAGCTCCGAGGCTGGATAATTTTTTATCTAGTTTCTTCAAAAAATATTGAAAGATTATTGGAACTAACATTATTTGAGTTTTCAGCAGTTCTCTAAGATAGGATACGGGCTGGATGCTTAGAAGGCTATGTTCATTGTATTGATTTCAAAATCCAAGAATCTAACCTTGGAAAAGACTTTGTACACCGCCCCGGTGCAGCAAGTCCTACGTGGGCTGCACCGCTCCTTTCTATTGATCCACATGGATCCCATGTGGCCTGACACGATGTGACAGAATAGCAGAGAGATAATGTTACTTTTTGATCATACATCCATTAAAAGTCGTTCAGCCTTTTACCATTGGTGTGAAGACAAAAATGCCCTTTCCCTCCACCCTACTTCAACCCGCCATCTTATTTGGATTTTGCTGATAAAAAATCGTAAGGTTCTGGCCTGGAAGAAGAGTATCCGAAGGAGTGGCAAAGCTCTGCTAGACAATATCCTTGTGCGCATTCAAGAGAATAAGATTTCCATCGTTGCGGAGACTGGCTGAAGCGATGGAGGAGTTGTGAGTGTTGCTGCTCCAGACTTCAGTTCCCTTCGAAGAGTCGAAGAGAACGAGACCTCCGGCCTCATTGAGTTGAAGAAATAAATTATATCCGACAGAAACATTAGCGCTGGTAACCCATACAGGCTCCTTCTCGGAGGACGGGATCGATCTCGAGTTGAAGCGAATGCCGACTTCATACTGGTTAGGTTCGTCAGAGCGGCTAAAGAACTCCAATGCAAAGTTCTTGAACTAGGGTGTCGTGGGTCTTGAACTAGAGTGTCGTGGGTCTTGAACTGGGGTGTCATGGGTCTTGAACTGGGGTGTCATGGGTCTTGAACTAGAGTATCGTGGGTCTTGAACTGGGGGTGTCGTGGGCCTTGAACTGGGGTGTCATGGGTCTTGAACTGGGGGTGTCGTGGGTTTTGAACTGGGGATGTCTGAGTCTTGAACTGGGGGTATCGTGGGTCTTGAACTGGGGTATCGTGGGTCTTGAACTGGGGGTGTCGTGGGTCTTGAACTAGGGGTGTCATGGGTCTTGAACTGGGGGTGTCGTGGGTCTTACACTAGGGTGTCATGGGTCTTGAACTAGGGGTGTCAAGGGTCTTGAACTGGGGGTGTCGTGGGTCTTGAACTGGGATGTTGTGGGTCTTAAACTAGGGTGTCGTGGGTCTTGAACTAAGGGTGTCATGGGTCTTGAACTGGGATGTCGTGGGTCTTGAACTGGGGGTGTCGTGGGTCTTGAACTAGGGGTGTCGTGGGTCTTAAACTAGGGGTGTCGTGGGTCTTGAACTGGGGTGTCGTGGGTCTTGAACTAGGGGTGTCATGGGTCTTGAACTAGGGGTGTCATGGATCTTGAACTGGGGTGTCGTGGGTTTTGAACTGGGGGTGTCGTGGGTCTTAAACTAGCGGTGTCGTGGGTCTTGAACTGGGGTGTCGTGGGTCTTGAACTAGGGGTGTCATGGGTCTTGAACTGGGGTGTCATGGGTTTTGAACTGGGGGTGTCGTGGGTCTTAAACTAGCGGTGTCGTGGGTCTTGAACTAGGGTGTCGTGGGTCTTGAACTAGGGGTGTCATGGGTCTTGAACTGGGGTGTCTGGGTCTTGAACTGGGGGTATCGTGGGTCTTAAACTAGCGGTGTCGTGGGTCTTGAACTGGGGTGTCGTGGGTCTTGACCTAGGGGTGTCGTGGGTCTTGAACTAGGGTCTTGAACTAGGGTGTCGTGGGTCTTGAACTAGGGGTGTCGTGGGTCTTAAACTAGGGTGTCGTGGGTCTTGAACTAGGGGTGTCATGGGTCCTAAACTGGGGGTGTCATGGGTCTTGAACTGGGGTGTCGTGGGTCTTGAACTAGGGTGTCGTGGGTCTTGAACTAGGGGTGTCATGGGTCTTGAACTAGGGTGTCATGGGTCTTGAACTGGGGGTGTCGTGGGTCTTAAACTAGTGGTATCGTGGGTCTTGAACTGGGGTGTCGTGGGTCTTGACCTAGGGGTGTCGTGGTCTTGAACTAGGGTCTTGAACTAGGGTCTTGAACTGGGGGTGTCGTGGGTCTTGAACTGGGGGTATCGTGGGTCTTAAACTAGGGTGTCATGGGTCTTGAACTAGGGGTGTCATGGGTCTTGAACTGGGGTGTCGTGTGTCTTGAACTAGGGTGTCGTGGGTCTTGAACTGGGGGTGTCGTGGGTCTTGAACTGGGGTGTCGTGGGTCTTAAACTAGGGTGTCGTGGGTCTTGAACTAGGGGTGTCATGGGTCTTGAGCTGGGGGTGTCGTGGGTCTTGAACTGGGGTGTCGTGGGTCTTGAACTAGGGGTGTCATGGGTCTTGAACTAGGGTGTCGTGGGTCTTGAACGTGGGTCTTGAACTAGGGGTGTCATGGGTCTTGAACTGGGGTGTCGTGGGTTTTGAACTGGGGTGTCGTGGGTCTTAAACTAGCGGTGTCGTGGGTCTTGAACTGGGGTGTCGTGGGTCTTAAACTAGGGTGTCGTGGGTCTTGAACTAGGGTCTTGAACTAGGGTGTCGTGGGTCTTGAACTGGGGGTGTCATGGGTCTTGAACTGGGGGTGTCGTGGGTCTTGAACTAGGGTCTTGAACTAGGGTGTCGTGGGTCTTGAACTAGGGGTGTCATGGGTCTTGAACTGGGGGTGTCATGGGTCTTGAACTGGGGTGTCATGGGTCTTGAACTTGGGGTGTCATGGGTCTTGAGCTGGGGGTGTCGTGGGTCTTGAACTGGGGTGTCGTGGATCTTAAACTAGGGTGTCGTGGGTCTTGAACTAGGAGTATCATGGGTCTTGAACTAGGGGTATCGTGGGTCTTGAACTAGGGTGTCGTGGGTCTTAAACTAGGGTGTCGTGGGTCTTGAACTAGGGGTGTCATGGGTCTTGACCTCCATGGCTCCACGACACCCCAGTTCAAGACCCACGACACCCCTAGTTTAAGACCCACGACACCCCCAGTTCAAGACCCACGACACCTCCAGTTCAAGACCGACGACATCCCAGTTCAAGACCCATGACATCCCTAGTTCAAGACCCACGACACCCCAAGTTCAAGACCCATGACACCCCAGTTCAAGACCCACGACACCCCCAGTTCAAGACCCATGACACCCCTAGTTCAAGACCCACGACACCCTAGTTTAAGACCCACGACACCCCCAGTTCAAGACCCATGACACCCCTAGTTCAAGACCCACGACACCCTAGTTTAAGACCCACAACACCCCCAGTTCAAGACCCATGACACCCCAGTTCAAGACTCAGACACCCCCAGTTCAAGACCCACGACACCCCCAGTTCAAGACCCACGACACCCCAGTTCAAGGCCCATGACACCCCCAGTTCAAGACTCACGATACTCTAGTTCAAGACCCATGACACCCCAGTTCAAGACCCACGACACCCTAGTTAAAGACCCACGACACTCTAGTTCAAGACCCACGACACCCTAGTTCAAGAACTTTGCATTGGAGTTCTTTAGCCGCTCTGACGAACCTAACCAGTATGAAATCGGCATTCGCTTCAACTCGAGATTGATCCCGTCCTCCGAGAAGGCGCCTGTATGGGTTGCCGGCGCTCATGTTTCTGTCGGATATAATTTGTTTCTTCAACTCAATGAGGCCGGAGGTCTCGTTCTCTTCGACTCTTCGAAGGGAGCTGAGATCTGGAGCAGCAACACTCACAACTCCTCCGTCGCTTTAGCCAGTCTCCGCGACGATGGAAATCTTGTTCTCTTGAATGCGCACAAGGATATCGTCTGGCAGAGCTTTGCCACTCCTTCGGATACTCTTCTTCCAGTCCAGAACCTTACGATTTTTTATCAGCAAAATCCAAATAAGATAGCGGGTTGAAGTAGGCTGGAGGGAAAGGGCATTTTCGTCTTCACACCAATGGTAAAAGGCTGAACGATTTTTAATGGATGTACGATCAAAAGTAACATTATCCTCCTGCTATTCTGTCCCATCGTGTCAGGCCATATGAGATCCATGTGGACCAATAGAAAGGAGCGGTGCAGCCCATGTAGGACTTGCTGCACCGGGGACGGTGTACAAAGTCTTTTCCATCTAACCTTAGCCTCCCATTATAGGCCTATTAGTTTTTGTAACACTATTTATAAATTAGTTATAAAAATATTAACCCTAAGAATTTATAAAATCATCCAATTATTGATTTTTGAGGAGTAGGCAAGTTTTATTACAAGTTAAACTCACATCTAGTTATTTACTTTATAACGCCTTAGATACTGCTTGGTCAAACCCATAAGATTTCTACACTTAGATAGAATAATAATAGTCAACTTATTCATATCGGCCTATATATAATTAAAATTGTAACAAAATTATGAAGTTAAAATTTATCTATTTTTAAGGTTAAATTATGATATATTACTAGACCAAAGTTCAAGATGTTAGACACATTGAATACTATGATCATCAAATACCGATAGATAAATGAAATAGAGCATGGTTTGTAGCCTTCCTCAATCAAATCGTCTTAGTTTCCTTAATGGAACCATCATCTCTCTACTTGATGGGATGAAGAGAAACTATGTTGTGATTTGGTGTGTTGGGGGTTATAATCAATAGGGTCTTTATATAGAGTTTCCATAATCCCCTAAATGGTATTTCACTACAAGAAAATGTCAAAATAGTGACAAAAATTAGTGATGGAAAATTTTGTCACTAATTGTGACGGTTTAGTAACAAAATAGTGACAAAAAATTAAAATCAATGACGAATTAGTTTTTTCATCACTAAACTGTCACTAAATTAGTGACGGACTATTACATCCGTCACTAATTTAGTGACGGATTGCCCTTCCGTCACTAATCCATAACAAATTAGTGACGGAAGAGCAATCCGTCACTAACTTGGTGATGGATTGCTTTTTCGTCACTAATCCATCACTAATTAGTGATGAAAAACAATCGTCACTAATTAGTGACGAATTATTTTCCGTCACTAATCCATCAAAATTAGTGATGGATGGGAAATCCATCACTAATTTAGTGATGGATTGCCCTTCCGTCACTAATCCATAATAAATTAGTGATGAAAGAGCAATCCGTCACTAAATTAGTGATGGATTAGTGACGGATATTTCTTCCGTCACTAATTCATCACTAATTTAGTGACGGATTGGGCAATCCGTCACTAATTTTGTGACGGATGAGGCAATCCGTCACTAACTTAATGATGGATTACTTTTTTGTCACTAATCCGTCACAAATTAGTGATGGAAAATAATTGTCACTAATTAGTGATAAATTATTTTCCATCACTAATCCATCAAAATTAGTGATGGATGAGAAATCCATCACTAAATTAGTGATGGATTGCCCTTTCGTCACTAATTCATCACTAATTAGTGACGGAAGAGCAATCCATCACTAAATTAGTGATGGATTGCCCCATCCGTCATTAATTTAGTGACGGATTGGCCTTCCGTCACTAATCCGTCACTAATTTAGTGACGGATTGCCCTATCCATCACTAATTTAGTGATGAAAGAGCAATTCGTCACTAATTTAGTGACGGATTTCTTCATCCATCACTAATTTAGTGACATATTACCCTTCCGTCGCTAATCCATCATAAAATTAGTGATGGAAGAGCAATCCGTCACTATATTAGTAACGAATTAGTGACAGATTGCCCTTCCGTCACCAAATTTATACTTTTAATATTTTTTTATTTGAATGAGAAGAAAAAAGTAAAATAAAAAAATTAATAATTTATAATAATAATATTTTTATTATAAATAATTGCATGTCTAATATTTTTTTAAAAGAATTAATATTAAAATAAAAAATAATAAAATATTTTTAAATTTTATTATTTTTATATATTATGTATTATATATATGATTAACTTAAATGCTCCTAACTGGATGCTCCCCAGCTCGACGGTTGTGATTCCCCCCTATAAATGCTCCTAACCGATAGCTCTAGGGATCGCCCGCACGTCAACAGAACCACACGATTTCCTTCTCGGATTTTGCTTCCCCAAAGGAGGCGACTCTTTTCTCCCTTCCGCTTCCTCGTCCTCCAAGAACCCCGTTCTCTTCGATCGCCCTCCGCTCCGCCTTCTTCCGTCTCCGGTTTTCTCCCTCGTAGGTCTTCTATTCCCCCCCCCCCCCCCCCCCTCTGCGTTTTTCTGGTGGCTCAATCGCGTTTTTTCGGGAAATAGGGTTTATTATTCGAGGAGAAATTCTTGCTTTGTTGTGCTTAATTTTCGGTAATCTAGGGTTTTGAATCCTGATTTCTTGGTTTCATTGTCTCGAAGTACTTCGAATTTGTTTTGATTTTATTTGTGTCTAATATTTATCTTTTTCTTCGTTTTATTTTGATTTATTGGTAAGCTTTTGGTTGAAGGACATGATTGTGCCCTTCTTTTCTTTAGACTTTGATCGAGCCAAGGGTCCGCCGATATCTGAATCCATGATAAAATCTTTATATTTGTGGGATTTTTGTATGCTTATGAGAATATTTGGTTGGTAGTTTGATCAAAGAGGTGCGAATTTTCGGCAGAGTCTTCTACGTTGGAAGAAGGATATATTTGGAAGCTTTTCCGTTCTGAAATGCGATTTGGATCTGCTCATTCTTCGAGATGAAATCGGAAGTTTTGGAATAGTTGACGAAGGTCTTGGCAATTTTAATCAAGAATTGTTGGTGTTCTGTCAATTGCTTACTTGTTGATTTCTGCTGGAAGATTTTCTTGAATTTGTTGGTGCTCTTTGAGAATTGCTGGTCCGATTAGGGCTGGCTTCAGTAAATCAACCATGGCTCTAAGCAGAGAATACCGTCTTATTATTAGAAGGAGAAGAGAATGGTTGCAAGGTTTCCCTAAGTTTTTGCTTGCTTCCCCTTCTTACAGACCTCATCTTCATCAGATACTTCATAAGAACCATCTTCCTCCTCATCCTCATCATCCTCCTCATCTTCATCATATTATCTACCTTCCGTTTATCAGCCTTAAATGATTCCTCTGTCTTAGCTTTGGGCTTAGCAACCTTTACTGATTCCTCTGTCTTAGCTTTGGGCTTAGCAGCCTTTACTGATTCCTCTGTCTTAGCTTTGGGCTTAGCAGCGGCAGCAACCACCTGACTGCCAGCCTTTCCAATGGCAGGTTTGCCCTGGTCACCATTGTCATTGACTTTGCCTGATTATAACAATTGCAATGCATATAAAACAAACCATCAGCCAAAGAATAGAGAAGCGGGAAGGTAAAGACATAAAAGTTAATATCATAAAACAAAGTTTACGAAAATGGAGGGCAGTGCAACATTTTTTAACAATATAAAGTTTATTTATGTTGTTGGTTCATAGAACACATTTATTCACTTGAATTTGAAACCTTTTTGTGGCTTAGATATATGCTTTTTGTTGTCTTAAAAAATAGAAAAGGATGAAGAACATGCATTTTTGACTGATTATAAGCACAACTTAATTGAAATACCTACTTTAAGTATCAAACAGCATTTAGTTTAAAAAAAATGCTATGCTCAACAATTCGTGAAACTGGACGATGTCATGCGAACTGGCTAAGGATCGCTTCATATCTTGCTAATATTAAAGTCCTGACTTTGTGCAGCAGTGCTATTCAGGTAACATATGTATGTCTTGAGGCTATTTCATTGAATATTACCATTGATAAAGGGTACCACTAGCTTAAATAATTTTCATATATGATTCATGTTGGCCATGTTAGCATATAGCTGTATCAATGGGATCCAATCCAATGGTGTTCGGGAATCTGCAAGAACTACAACTTCTCATGGAGCAAATGACTGAAAGTAATCTCTCTGATGTCTATGGCTTCTTTGGGAAATGCCAGTGTCCCTGTCTGAATAAAATTTTCATAGAAGTAGGAGCCTCATCCTTTAATACGTAGAAGTTTGTCATGTCTTTCTTGAGGAACCCATCATATAATTCATCTTTGTTATACCAATTTGAACATGCAGCTCCCTCATGAAAATAGAGATCCCTCGATGAAAATATTCTTAGCACTGCCAGCAGAAGAGCCTCTGATATGTGATTTTGGTAATCTCAAAACAATAAAGATGAAAAGCTTCAAGGGGCACAAGAATGAGATGGAGTTGATGAAATTCTTCCTTGAGAATGCCACCATGCTCGAGTTAATGGTTTTGGTCATCCCAGAAGAAGCAGTATGCGAGGAAGGCACCAGCTACAGCAAAACTGATCCTTTATGCTGGTTCAAACATATTACTACAATGCCACTATTTTATCTACTCAACAAAGCTTCTGCTGAGGCCAAGGTAGTAATATGCTCAAATTCAGAAGATGACAGTAGTTTACACCCGACACACTACAATGAACTTGTTAAGGTGTGACTTCTTGAAAGGAGAATACTTCCCTTAAATTCTCATTATGAATGATCGGAAAGCTCAACTAGTTCCTTGCTATTGCATGCTCTTAGGAATTGGAGATTTTAAGTGTTAACACAACTCTCAGTCTTTACATTCAGTCTGTTAAAATCAAATGATAGTGTGAATGCTAAAATTTGCAAAGAATTTTGCTTTTTTATTGGTTTCTGTCTCAAAACATTCACTGGGCATGAATTCTTCTGCTCATGCTGCTAAATGTAGTCTCAATTTGTCTAGGATGCTCCCTTCCTTTGCAACTCTTTATACAGATCATCATATCATTGTTGATGCATAATCGTGAATATTATCTAGCTAATTTTATAAAGGAAACAAGGTAATTTGATTAAAGAGCAACTTAACTGGCATAAACATAATGAGGTTTCTTTGATATGAAAACCATACTGAATCTCATATAACATCTCCTCTAGGTTTTTCTTTTTTCCCAATATGTTGTGGTAAACTGAAATTTTTACTAGTCTGGCCATTTTTATGTATTAACATAGTTTTTTGTTTTCACAAGACTAAGGAAACACCATTAGTTTCGCAATTATTTGACTGATTTATTTATTTTGATCAGTTAAGGTATGATAATGTGATTTCTCCATCTTTAGTGCCATGAATTAAAATTAGTTACTGCATATTGGTAGCGGAGATGCCACTATTGTAAAACGCATGTTAGAAAAATGCTTATTTATTTTAGTCACTTCGATATTATGATAGAGTTGGTTATGATGCATCATTCTTTTTGATCAGGAAAATATCAAAACAAAGCATCCGCAGCTGCTATACGAATCAAAGCTGTATAGAATTTTACAAGGAGGAAGTAATTAGAATTCCTGTTTACCCTTTTTAAAAATTTGTTTATATTATTCACGGGGTCTTTGTATTTCTTCTTTTTATTTTGGCAGCTGGAATTCCAAATGTGCGATGGTTTGGTGTTGAAGGTGACTATAATGTTCTTGTCCTGGATTTATTGGGACCAAGCCTTGAAGATATTTTTAACTTATGCAGTGGAAAGCTTTCTTTGAAGTCTGTGCTAGTGCTAGCTGATCAGATGGTATTATTTGACATTTTTTGATACTTTTTATTCATAAGTTTTTTGCTCAATTTATAATCTGCCTTGATGTTTCATTAGATCAACCGAGTAGAGTTTGTTCATGGTAAATATTTTCTTCATCGGGATATTAAACCAGATAATTTTCTGATGGGCTTGGGAAGGCGAGCAAATTAGGTAGACCACAAAATCTTTTTATGCTGCTCTTTTTTAAGGATTGCATCAGGATCAGTGTATCATCTGACATAGTATGCCTTCTACTTTTAGGTGTATATTATTGACTTTGGTCTTGCCAAGAAGTATAGAGACACTTCGACTCACCAGCACATCCCATATAGGTAAATTTTTCTGTGTTAATAGCTCATCTATGTATTTAGGCGAGTATATTGGTATGCCTGACTGTGTTGGGAATCAAGGTGGGATGGGATGTGGGACATTTCGTTCCATAAAAAAATTGGGACATTTCGTTCCATAAAATTATCAGATATCATCATTTTTAGTATGACCACTATCCCATCATTTTGATTTGCAGGTATGGATGCTGTGATGGTGTAGCCAATGGCAACTCCAAATAAGTTGACATATTGACAGAGTCCGCAAAACCTAAACTGTGCTTCATCTGCATGCAAAGACAACAGACTTTAAAATTTATGTTTCAGGGAGCTGCATTGCAACAGCAAAAATGAGGAGACTAGAGGTGTAGAAGGTGATGAAGGAGAAGAGAATCCATCCAAGCTGTGACATGACCCATGCCAGCGTTAATAGTTTTGATCATTACAAGTTGTCTCTTTTACTTATCTTAAACTTAATAATTTGATGTCAATTGTATAAAACATTAGTATTGTTGATGTATACAGATATATTTATCTTATTTTATGAAATACATTTTTTATTCTTAAATCTGAATTTTTATCCATAAATTTCATTAGAATGCATTAAACATATTGTAATTTAAAAATAATTTTAAATTTATAAGAATAAAAATTTGATGAAATTTTATTAGGTTAATGATGGATTAGTGATGGATTTTTGATAGAAATAATAGTGACGGATTAGTGATGAAAATATTAGTGATTGATTAGTGATGGAACAACAACGAATGATTGATGGATTCTTTCATCACTAATTCGTCATGGCATAGTGATGGAGCTATTAGTGATGGACTAGTGATGAAAGTTTTAGTGACTAAATTTTTATCAATAATCCGTCACTAAATTGTGATGGAATAGTGATGAAAATATTTGTGATGGAATAGTATGGAATAATGTGTGACGGATAGTTCATCACTAATCCGTCATAATTTAGTGACGAAAAATATGTTTCATCACAAATTTTTGACGGAATATTTCATCATAAATTTGTCACAATTTAGTGATGAAAAATATTTTTTGTCACAAATTTTGATGAAATATTCCATCACAAATCCGTCGCTATTATTTTGTGACGGACCTCTTTCCGTCACTAAATTTAGTGACGGCAAAAATTGTGACGATAAGATTTTCGTCACTAATCCGTCACTAAACTCAATTTATGACGGAATAGTGATGAAAAATTTGTCACTATTATGCTATTTTCTTGTAGTGTTTACTCAATTTAATTTTATATCAATTCATAAATTAATGGATTACCAGACCATGTAATTTCAACCCATATTAAATAGCTTATGTAATTGAATGAGAATATATGTTGCCCAATATAGAATATATGATTTCCTATTGATTTACCTAATATATGAAATCCGATTTCCTAACACAATATAGAAAACATAATTTTCTATTGATTTACCTAATATAGAAAATCTAATTTTCTAACAAAAGTTAGGTTAAATCACGCTGCTATAGTCGTCTAACAAGACATTTATTCGTTCTTGCTAGCTTCACCAGCCATTTTAAAGAAATGATGAGAGAATTACCTGTCATTGTCTTGAGACTCTAAAAATAGACTTTTCTTGTAATGAAAGGGCCACACTTTAGGGCTTCACAGACTTTAGTACCCCCTCATCAGTGGATAGAGTTGGTTTATTATTGGTTCTCCGAGAGGAGATAGGTATCTTGTTATTTAATATTCTTGTTATTTAATCTTTTAAGACACTTTATTATAATATTTATTTAATTTTACAGATATATTCTAATATTGATAAAGCTGTACGAGCATCTCTGTCTGTTCCCCATACATCAGGATTCAAGAGTTATGCGCGAATCAGACAACATTTAGTATATTTCTTAAACTTTAAAATTTTAAACTAATTACGTTCATTTATATATCATAAAGAGAAGGTTCATGAAATGTAATAGTGCAGCATTGAATTCAAAATACTAGCTTTTAATAAAGGCAAAGTCAAAATGGATAAGTTCCATGAAATTCCTAAAGTTTCTATTATAGTATCACATGGGATTCATGAATCTATTAATTGTTTGTACTTTAGAAAATTATAATACATTTATATAGGACTAGCCTTCTAAACAAATAAGGAATTGAATCAACATTAGAAATTTTTCCTTGAAAATTTGATGGAAGTGATACAAATTTGGTACTGTACAGTAATAAATGGTGTCATAATTGAAAAGTCTGCTCATAAAATTGCCTATTAGTATTTTTATAGAATCCTTATAAAATTGCCTATTAGTGTTAAACTATAAATTCTCATTTACAATTATGTTGAAACTCTCATTGAAACTAGCTTCTTGAATAATTTACAATTATGTTGAAACTCTTATTGAAACTCTCATTGAAACTCTCAGTTGAAACATAATTGAATAATTTACAATTATATTGAAACTCTCATTGAAACTCACCCAGCTTCTTAAATAATTTTAATTATATTGAAACTTTATTGAAACTCTATTGAAACTTAAGGACCCATCTTCTTGAATAAACTCTCAAGGCACTACCAAATACTACTTTCTACATAGACGATAATCCCTTTTTACAAATCAAAATGAATTATATAATTTATTTATAAATTACTTAAATTATTTATAAATTGTATAATTTTTTTTGTAGACGGATGAGCATGGGCGGAAATTCGGTGTGGTGGAGTTTTACCGGATGACTCATACTCACCATGATGGCACTTTTGTCAGAGATGAATCGAGGGACTTATATGTAATTATTTATTACAATTTATTTTATACAATAATTTTAATTTGATTATGTTATTAAGTAAGATCTAACTATTTTTTCTAAATTAATACAAGAACGAGCTACATCTCTTATTACTGAGCGTGTCGATGACTCTACAGCATCTACGCAGAGTAGTCGCATCGAGGCCGAGGTATTTACAGAGTTGATGGGGCCGAAGCACTATGATCGAGTGAGGGGTTATGGAGTTGGAATTATCCCATTTAGTTATCTGAGGTGAGTAGACTTATGTGTGATGCTGCAGATGTTGTTCATAATACACGTGTTCGCAGACTTGAGCATGCGATTGAGGAGATGCAACGAACGAGTGCCGCAGTGATGAAGGAGATGCAACGGAGGAGTGCAGCCGAAAGAGCAATCGATAGAGCATTGATGGATTCCATGAGAGAGCACATTGAGTGGCTTACATCTCTTATACAAATGGTTGTTCTACATCAGGTAAATACATATATTATTAAATATATATTCTTATATTAAATTAATTAATTAATTAATATTCATTGATAGTTTTGTAAATTAAATATTTTTAATTTTTCTTATAGGCTTCTGGAGCATCAGATCCTCGCGGACAGGGTGACGACCTTTCTCCGGTAGATCATTGACCTCGGCTCTTTTTATTTTATATCTTTTATTTCATATAGTTTTAAATTTTGTGAAACTTTAAATTGTATCACTCTCTCTTGATGTAATGAAATTTATATATGAACTTTTAATTTGGATGTGAAAAATGTGTGGAATGTGATTTTGTTTGTTATAATTGCATTACATATAATAGTTTAATATAAATTTTATCTTAATTGCATAGGTTTAATTATAATAGGTTTAATAATTTTTTTAACTTTTATATTATTTTATTTAAAAAAAAGAATGTGCCGATGCTTTGGCAATTTTCAGCATGCTCGTCTTTGTAAAAGCGTCGGGACAATTTTTACCTTGCCGATACTTATTAGTGTCGGTCTGTGTCGATGCTTTTTAAAAGTGTTGGGACAATTAATCTTGCCGACGCTTTAAAGCGTCAGGAAGAGAAAAAGTTTGTGACGCTTTAAAGCATCGGTATGTGCCGATACTTTCTAAAAGCATCGGCACAATTGAAACTGCCGATGCTTAAAAGCATCGGAACATTGATGCTTTTAAGCGTGGCACGGCCCGATGCCTTTCCGACGCTTTTTAAAAATGTCGGGATTTCTCATCTATGCCCTCGGTTTTTCGATGCATGTGAAAGCATCGTGACAATATTTACCGACGCTTTCGGCAAACGATATATTTAGCGTTGCTATACTAGAAATTTATCATAGTACATAAATAAAATTCTGCAACACTGGGCTCAAATTACAGCTCTGGGATTTACACTTAGTTAAAAGAATATGTAAAGCCTGCTTATATTTTAATCAGGCATTTTAACGATTTTCATTTTTTTTTTGTGAAGCATCTCTGCTGATTTTCCTCTTTTATATTCTAATTAGATCGGAAACCGATCTTCTCCTCTAATAAACTGGAACACAGAACGTGCAGTGCATGTAATATAATGTAAGTCGTGAAAACTCGATGCTTCGGGGACCTGCTCCTCCAGAAGAACTGATAATGAGAGGTGAAGAGGATGCATGACTTACGAGCAACCACAATCTAGGATGACCATGACTCGCTTGTCCGTCCAAGTCCACCGCACTGAATGATGTTTGTTTGTTCTTATTTTTCCTAATGAAAATGACGGTGACTCGATGAAACCATCAAGTTGTCCCTGTAATGTCATACCGACTACTTCTACCGCCGTTGTGATGACTGACTCCAAGTTTTAAATGCTTTTGATTTTAATAAAATTTGATAGAGAATGGTCTTCTTCTCCTATTATTTTGATTTTTTGAAAAAAGAAAGAAGACTAACCCCAGATTTATAGTTGTTACATCGATTATAAATCAATTAGGAGTTATATATTCTTCTGATCTTAATAACATTTTATGGAGCAAATTTATTTTCTCAACTATTTTTTTTAAAAAAATAAGAACAAGATGATGATGACCGACTCCAGGTCAATAAATGCCACATTAATTATAGATTAATTAGAAGTGGAATTATTTCTTAGCTAGATGTTCTATCAAATATTAACTATAAAAGTCATATATTCAACTACAGGTTATGATGTTTCCCTATGAGGTCATACTTAACTTAGTACAAAATGGTTTTGTACAACATACAGTTATTTTTGAAACAAAATCTAATGTAAAGAATTTGAAATTAAAATACTAATATTTTTACTGAAAGAGGTACAAGTGATGTTTATTTGTTTTTATTTTTTTAACAAAATATGATACCGGCTTGTGTGATGGTTGATAAGGCGGTTATTACCTGTCTAAACCACCATTGTTTTGATCATACCATTTAAAAAAATCATAAGGAAAATAAAATTATCATGGAGATCGAATCCAGGTTCATTTATGTATGTTTCTTGAAAAACTCTTGCTGCACCGCATTTGATGATTAATACATGATAAAAAAAGATAATTTTATTTTTAGCATGTGCACGCATGCGCCACGTGTTAATCGTGTTAATCACTGGATGTAATGGTGCGATCTGCATCGTACTCAATGCACAAACTTTTTTATGATTCTTATGGGAGTTCGTTGGTTTTTAAACTGCATTTTGTATTCCATGGCACTCATGGGCCATGGGATATGTGGTGGTCTTCAGCAAGATTTAGGAGTCATTGGACCAAGGATAATAATTTTTTTAATCTTTTCTATCTTCATATAAATTCATCCTAAATATAATAGTAATGAAAAAAGATTCTCTCTACGAGGATAAGGATAGGCAACTCTATATAAATGAAGATGGGAAGAAGATAGAAAGGTCCTTCCTACTTAATGAGATCCATATATATTTTGTATTAGTTTAGTATTATTATATTATTTTAATAACCTAGATATAGCTCTATATATAATTCTAAAATATCTTAAAGCTATATATGTTTATTTTTTATATTTATTAAGATTTATAATTTAATGTATTTATTTTTTTAAAATAGCTCATGATGATAAACTTATATTATTGAGCACTTTAAGATTATAATTTAATATATTTTTTATGAATTAATTCATAAAATTTGTAATTATAAATTTATTTTTATATTTTTATTTGTTATATGAAATTTAATATTTTATTTTTAAAATATAATGAATAAGAATCAAATGAAAAAAAATAAATATTTTAATGATAAAAATGTGCCTCTAAGATTTCTCCATTGAGAGCAGCTGCAATCCAGAATGACAATGACTCGGTCACCAGCCCAAAGTTCACGGCAGAGTGATGTTTTGTTTGTTTTCATTTTTTTCTAACCATGTTGCGGTGACTTGATGAAAACAACCGAATTGTTTCTGGTTATACCGACTTCCGTGGCATATGGTAAGACGCTTGCTATCCGTTTAAATATCCATGATTATACCATTTGAAAAATGTAAAAAATAAAACTATCCTTATATTAAAATAAATATTTTAGATGACGACTGACTATAGGTCCTATCCATGTTTCTTTCTCGTTAGCGCTCGTGTGTGGACTCAGTGACATCCATGGACAATGGAATGTGTTGCTACTGAAATCTGTCCTCCGACTTGAATGCGATCGGGCTTCGAGATGAGCTTTCTCCTGGGCGAACCTACAAAACAGTCCTCACGCAAGAGGCGTTAGAGGTGGCCCTATGTGGAAGACCCTCCAACGCTCAAGTCAGTGAAGATCGACAGTCAATAAAAATGAGAAGAAGGCTCTCGCTGAAGAGTTCTTCCAAGGGCTCTGAGTAGAGCAGTAATGGCAGAAGCAAAGGCAGAGAGAGAGAAAATCAGTGAGCAAGTGTGCGCATAAGAGATGGCGTACCTTAGGGGATCTGAGGCTGTGGTATTTATAGAGGATCACCTGGTTGTTTGGGAGCATCGTGGGTCCGAAAGCCGTTGAGATCTGAATCAGTTTGTTATGAGATTGGTAGAATTCGTATCCGGTTAGTTAGAGGATCGATGGCTAGGAGAGCTTGTTAATGTCTTGAGATTTGGCGAGGGCATAGGCTACAGGGCTCTAGGACACTCTCAGATATGATTTCTGTTTGGAATCTTACTATTTTAAGCTTTCCCGCGCCGAATTCCGCAGAGGTATAGGTATCGCTCGGGCTAGGCCGAGTGATAGGAGAGATCGGCTAGAAAGGCCGGGTGATGGGATGGCTCGGTTAGGGCCAAGAGACGATAGACGATAGCTCGGCTCGAGGGGCCGAGAGACGAAAGCTTGACTCGAGAGGCCGCATGATAATAGCTCGACTGGGGCCGAGGAACGAGACAGCTCGACTGGGGCCGAGGAATAAGATAGCTCGGCTGGTGTCGTGAGACGATGGCTCGGCGGGGGCCGAGAGATGAAATAGCTCGGCTAGGGCTGAGAGACGAAATAGCTCGGCTGGGGCCGAGAGACGATGGCTCGGTTGGGGCTGAGAGATGAAATAGCTTGGCTGGGGCCAAGAGACGAAATAGCTCGGCTGGGGCCGAGAGACGATGGCTCGGCTCGAGGGGCCAAGAGACAAGACCCGCGCCTTGGGAATCCTTGGCTCGGTGAGAGGCTAAGGCGCCCCAACTTACCGAGGCTGACTTATCTCTGGCGGGTGTCGCACAGCGAGCAGGAATCAGGGCTAGCCTTAGCCATGTTCAAGATTATCGATGCATAGCGATTTTACCCCTCAACACATGCCCCCACTCCCTAGTCCAAAGTGTAACTTCAGATATAGGGAGTAGAATTCTGAAGCAATCTTATTTGGGGAACATGTCATTCGATCCTCTGTAGAGGAAGTGTTTGTCTCTGTGTAGGTTAGAGAAAGGCATGGGCGGCCTTCTTGCTGAAGTAAAATAAGGCACTTTAGTTGTGCTAGAGTGTTCGAGAAATTATCCGGCTGGGACGAAGCTTTAGTGCTATATCACTCGGATTGGCTGAGGCTTTTGATACGCACTTCGGCTCTGGCCAGGACTTTAGATAATAAGAGATGCACTCCGGCTCTGGCCGAGGCTTTTGATACGCACTTCGGCTCTGGCCGGGGCTTTGGATAATAAGAGATGCACTCCAGCTCTGGCCGAGGCTTTTGATACGCACTTCGGCTCTGGTCGGGGCTTTGGATAATAAGAGATGCACTCCGGCTCTGGCCAAGGCTTTTGATACGCGCTTCGGCTCTGGTTGGGCTTTTGATAATAAGAGATGCACTCCAGCTCGGGCTGAGGCTTTTGATACGCACTTTGGCTCTGGCCCAGGCTTTGGATATAAGAGATGCACTCCGGCTCTGGCCGAGGCTTTGGATACGCACTTCGGCTCTGGCCGGGGCTTTTGATAATAAGAGATGCACTCCGGCTCTGGCCAAGGTTTTGATATGCACTTCGGCTTTGGCCGGGGCTTTGGATAATAAGAGATGCACTCCGGCTCTGGCCGAGGCTTTTGATATGTACTTCGGCTCTGGTCGGGGCTTTGGATAATAAGAGATGCACTCCGGCTCTGGCCGAGGCTTTTGATACGCATTTCGGCTCTGGCCGGGGCTTCCAATAATAAATCACTCGGTGCTGGCAAGCCTTCCAAGACGCTACTCGGTTGTAACCGAGGCTTCCAAATAATAAATTACTCGATGTTGCCGAGCCTTCCCAAGATGCTACTCGGTTGTAACCGAGGCTTCCAAATAATAAATTACTCGGTGTTGCCAAGCCTTCCCAAGATGCTACTCGGTTGTAACCGAGGCTTTCAAATAATAAATTACTCGGTGTTGCTGAGCCATCAAATAATAAATTACTCGGTGTTGCCGAGCCTTCCTAAGATGCTACTCGGTTGTAACCGAGGCTTCCAAATAATAAATTACTCGGTGTTGCCGAGCCTTCAAATAATAAATTACTCGGTATTGCCGAGCCTTCCCAAGATGCTACTCGGTTGTAACCGAGGCTTCCAATAATAAATTACTCAGTGTTGCCGAGCCTTCCCAAGATGCTACTCGGTTGTAACTGAGGCTTCCAAATAACAAATTACTCGGTGTTGCCGAGCCTTCAAATAATAAGTTACTCGGTGTTGCTGAGCCTTTAAGATTATATTTTACTTGGCGCTGCCAAGGTACGGAGACCGTTTGAAGATCATTCGGTTTGGCCGGGGCTTGTAAGCTGCCCGAATCCGGATGAAATTTTGGAGGTTACCTGGTCCAACCGGGCTTGTAAGCTGCCCGAATCTGAACGAGGTTTCTTTGATGTTCGGTCCGGTCGAGGCTTGTAAGCTGCCCGAATCCGGATGGGGTTTTGGAGATCACTTGGCCCCCAGCCATACTGGGGGTGCTCGTCCATACCTAGTCTTCGATGAATAAGACTCAGCCCAGCCGAGGTATGAAGATTTCCTGTTCAAGGAGACAGCTTGATCGTGCCGAGGATTAGCAAGTGGCATCTACTTTTCATTATGATTTTTTGGAGAAGTGATTGTAGCAACCATGCCATGAATCATAGAAGCAATATGCCATAACAGCTAATGGAGCGGATCTATAGAAGGCGTACCGTACTGATGATGTATGCGGAGGTTGTCTAAATTCCACGTCCAGAGAACAGATTTCCCATTTAGATCCTGGAGCTTGTAGGTACCAGGCCCAATGACTTCCGTCACTTGATAGGAGCCCTCCCAATTCGGGAACAATTTTCCTTGCTCCAGTGGCTTCGAGATGGGCGCCTTCCGAAGCACCAGATCACCGGGGAGGAAAAAGTTTCCTCTGACTCGGGTGGAGCGATAACGAGCTACTCTTTGCTGGTACGCAGCTACTATGATTCGAGCTTTTTTCCTGATTTCCTCCACCAAGTTGAGGTTGGTGCAGAGCTACTTGTCGTTAGCCTCCTCCGAGTAGCTCTCTACCCATGGAGAGGGGAGTCCTATCTCCATGGGGATGACAACTTTTGTGCCAAAGGCCTTCTGAAACGGGGTCTCGCTTGTGGGAACTCTCTGGGTGGTGTGGTAGACCCACTGGACGTTGGACTTCTTTGAAGCATAGAGTCAAGAACTCCTTGTCTTGGCTTCATGACGCCATCCTTCCTCATGCAAAAGGTGCCAAGGGGGCCAACGTGGCAACCATAAATGCCTTAAAGCGGGTAGATGCCCATGGCCTTTATGAGGCCATAAATGCCTTGGTGCATCGAGCTATAGTGCCGAGGCGGGGAGAAGGTGAAAATGGCATCGAGTCATGGCAAGAGGACACCAGAGAGAGGGATCGGGCCCGCCGAGATCTAGGAAGATCCTTGCTGCAGACCACTTGCAGGGCTGGCCCAGCTCCCTTAGGACGATAAGAGGGGTCCGCGGCTCTACGCGGACCGGAAGAGGAGATGGTTGGGTGAACTGGGGCCACGTTCTCCTCAGGAAGGTGCGGATTAGAAGTGGCAGCTGGGCGGGGAGCTTCAAAGCGTTCCTGAATCAGGTGGGTCAGTGCTTGGACCTGCTGGATTAGTGTGACAAACTGGTCCTGGGTCACTGGGGCTGCTGGTGGCGATGGAGTCTCCACTGGTGGTGGTGGCTGTGCCACACTGCTCACCAGATTAGGTCTTTGGGAGACGACCTGGTCCCGAGATTCGAAAGTAGCCTTTCTTCGATTGGCCATTGGAGGGTTTTCTTCAAGATCGAGACCCTTGTCTCCTGAATCACAAGTTTATGGGACTTGAGGCCCTTCCTCTAGCGCCAATCTGTTGCTGCTAAAATCTGTCCTCCGACTCGGGCGCGATCGGGCTTCGAGATGGGCTTCCTCCTGAGCAGACCTGCAAAACAGTCCTCACGCGAGAGGCGTTGGGGGTGGCCCTCTGTGGAAGACCCTCCGATGCTCAAGTCAGTGGAGATCGACAGTCAACAAAAATGAGGGAAGGCTTTCGCTGAAGAGTTCCTCCAAGGGCTCTGAGCAGAGCAGTAATGGCGGAAGCAAAGGCAGAGAGAGAGAAAATCAGTGAGCAAGTGTGCGCATAAGAGATGGCGTACCTGAGGGGATCTGAGGCTGTGATATTTATAGAGGATCACCTGGTTGTTTGGGAGCATCGTGGGTCCGAAAGCCGTTGAGATCCGAATCCAGTTTGTTATGAGATCGGTAGGATTCGTATCCGGTTACTTAGAGGATCGACGGCTGAGAGAGCTTGTTGATGTCTCGAGATTTGGCGAGGGCATAGGCTCCAGGGCTCTAGGCCACTCTCAGATATGATTTCTATTTGGAATCTTACACTATTTTAAGCTTTCCCGCGCCAAATTCTGCAGAGGTAGAGGTATCGCTCGGGCTAGGCCGAGTGATAGGAGAGATCGGCTAGAAAGGCCGGGTGATGGGATGGCTCGGTTAGTGCCAAGAGACGATAGACGATAGCTGAGCTCGACGAGAGACAAAAGCTCGACTCGAGAGGCCGAAAGATAATAGCTCGACTGGAGCCGAGGAACGAGACAGCTCGACTGGGGCCGAGGAATGAGATAGCTCGGCTGGTGCCGAGAGATGAAATAGCTCGATTGGGGCCGAGAGACGATGGCTCGGCTGGGGCCGAGAGATGAAATAGCTCGGCTGGGGCCGAGAGACGATGGCTCGGCTCGAGGGGCCGAGAGACGATGGCTCCCGTGCCTTGGGAATCCTTGGCTCGGTGAGGGACTAAGGCGCCCCAACTTACCGAGGCTGACTTATCTCTGGCGGGTGTCGCACAGCGAGCATGAATCAGGGCTAGCCTTAGCCACGTTCATGATTATTGATGCATAGCGATTTTACCCGTCAACAGTAAGATAGTCCGCTATTTGATTGGCATCCCAAAATATATACATGTCTATATGAAATCAGGTAAGTGTTTCAATCTTAAATTGAATATACCTTAGTCGGCTATAAAAAATTTAAGTATTACCATTGTTTCAAGAGGCTACTATAGCTAAATCATCTTTTATTAATGATGCAAGCGGTGCAGCAAGAGACCAATTTTCAATTCATATCAAGTAGTGATGACAAATGCTTAAGGAATCCATGTCCTTTGTTCTTTCTTGACCGTCTTTGTTCCTGACCATGCCTTTGTTTCTCACGCGGTGCGATGGGGATTCTCTCATCGTATGTCCGTGCTATGGAAAGACTCTTGAGAGAAAAGACTCCTTACACAGCTGGCTTTTCTCTTGTTCGCATGCAGCTGAGATGCTAACAGTGACGAGGCTCTGTTAGGCTAAAGCTTAAGATCCAGTTTTCACTCTTGGAAGGAGCCAAATCAAATCCAAAACTTCCAAAACGGTGGCTGCAAAAGTTTTTAAATGCTAACCAACGATGTAAAGTTATAATGATCTCGGTCAATATCTTAAGGAGTTAATTAGTAGGTCCATTATTCCGTAAATTTTAGGTGGACTGAAAGCCCAGATGAGATAAATCGTAGATTTTCCTCTCCTTTTTTTTTTCGTTTTTGGTAAATACAATTTAAAATGCAATTGAAACTTCAACATCTCAATTTTTTATGATATACTTCTCATTTAGTAAAAAAAAATAATGGTGTCCTCGAGATCACACTCTACCCACCACGCTCAGCCATATAACAGACCCGTAGAGTAATAATATCTTCGACACACGTAAAAAAATAAAAAAAAATAAAAAAAAAAAAAATCGAGATTTCTATAATTTCGATTTATAGGGCCAGACATTGTAATTTGTTAAGTATGACTTTGTCAAGTTTGAGACATCTGTAGCCATTCAATTAAAACTTGCGCTCCTTAAAGAAATCAGAATTCTTTGACGTCTTCTAAATGCCGAGTTCTTCCAGAGGATCACGGCAAATTCCATTGCTCATGGATGTCGCGTCACCGAGTACAGGAGCGCTGATGAGATGGACCTGCAGCTAGTCGTCATCTAAGAGATTTATTTTAATATGAGGATAGTTTTATTTTCTTTTACATTTTTCAGAATGGTATAATCAAAAGAATGGTGATTTAGAAGGATGATAAGCGCCTTACCAGCTGCCACGTTGCAGACAAAACTCGCATGCTTTAATCAAGTCACCGCAACTTGGGTTAAGGAAAAAAAAAATCACTCAATCGTGATCTTTGGACTGTTGACGGAGTCGTGCCCATCCTAAATAGGGTTGCCCTCAATGGAGCAATCTTTATATGCATATTTTTAATAAAAAATATTTATTTTTGTCATTTGATTCTTATTCATTATATTTTAAAAATAAAAAAATAAATTTCATATAACAAATAAATATATAAAAATAAATTTATATAATTATAAATTTTATGAATTAATTTATAAAAAATATATTAA
Organism: Calamus simplicifolius; assembly: GCA_900491605.1. NCBI lineage: Eukaryota > Viridiplantae > Streptophyta > Magnoliopsida > Arecales > Arecaceae > Calamus > Calamus simplicifolius. The sequence continues at coordinate 93,723 of UESW01004344.1, read as the reverse complement.
ATCATAATCTCAAAGCATTCAATAATATGAATTTATCATTATGAGCCATTTAAAAAAATAAATATGTCCAATCGTAAAACTTAATAAATATAAAAAATAGCCACATATTGTTTTAAAATATTTTAGGATTATATATAAAATTATATTTAGATTATTAAAATAATATAATAATATTTAATTAATATAAAATATATGACTATCTCATTGGGCCGAGAATATCCTTCTATTTTCGTTCTATCTCTATTTATAGAATAGAATTTCTTTTATCCTTATTCTCATGAAGAAAAAAAAATTAATGTTCCATTTAGGATGAATTCTCATGAAAATAAAAAAAATTAAAAAAACTTATCACCTTTGATGCGATGACTCCTAACATGGAGTTTGCTGATGCCTGATCACCCTGAGTTGACATTCTTGAGCGTCAGTGAATGGACCATGACCTTCGTGAAGAAGCATCGTCCCAACTCCGAGATCTGCAAGAAGTCTCGGGGACCGGATATTTTGATGGGGACCCTTTGATGCTCAAGTTAGTGATCAGAATCATAGTTGTGAGCTTGAAAAAGCTCGAATGAGAGCTAGAAAGAAGATGAAAAAAATTTCTAAGTATTTTGCTTCAGTGCTCATACCTTGGTCAAGGGTCGCTCTTACCCATTTTGTTGTTGCTTTAAGTCTACGTGGCTTGCTGGATAAGATTGAAATCTCATGATGAGCCATTATTTCTGCTAATAGAATGTTAGAACTAGTGGGGTTGGATTCATCCCATCTGAACTGGGTGTGTGGTACTTTATGACAGATGATCATCTTTTGAGACTTATCTGGCGTGAGTCATTAAAACTTCATAATGAATGACTTTTTGAGTTCGTATGATCCAGGAAATTAAAGCTTCTTGATGGGTTATGACTTCTTGGGCTTGTGCCAAACTCAGCAGAGTTTGTCTTATTAGACATATATGAACCAAAGATGACTGGTGGACATATCCTTGTCAAAAGCGAAAGTTTATTTAGGAAGCCAATAGTTGAGTTCATGGATGAAAGGGGGATGAGGCAATCTTTGAGCTGGGGCTACCTTTGGGCCGCTTTGTGAACTGGGGCCGCCTAGGAGCTGGGGCCGCCTAAGAGCCGCTTTGTGAATTGGGGCCGCCTATGAGCCGCCTATGAGCTGGAAACCCCTCTGGGCCTCTTTGTGAATTGGGACTGCCTAGGAGCCGGGGCCGCTTAGGAGCCACCTATGAGCTGGGGCTGCCTTTGGGCCATTTTGTGAACTAGGGCTGCCTAGGAGCCAGGGCTGTCTAAGAGCCGCCTATGAGCTGGGGCCGTCTCTGGGCCGCTTTGTGAACTGGGGCCGCCTCTAGGCCACTTTGTAAACCGGGGCCGCCTGGGAGCTGCCTATGAGCTGGGGCAGCCTCTGGGGCCGCCTAGGAGCTGGGGCCACCTGGGAGCTGCCTATGAGTTGTGACTGCCTCTGGGCCGCTTTGTGAACTAGGGCCACCTCTGGACTGCTTTGTTTGAATGAATCCCGTCGTTAGAAAATTTTGGTGATTAATTTACACGTGGCTCTTATCAATCACATCATATGACCCTCCGCTTCTGAGTCTTGGCGCTCACATGCATAGCATGGGCTAAGAGAAAGGAGCGCATATCTCCCGCTTTTATCAATCCCCATGCGCCATAAATTTGCAATGGCGGGCATGTGCCCTTGAGAAGGTTAAGTTTCTTCGAAGTTCTCTTGTCATTTAAGGAATGGCGTCAGAAGCGATGTGGTCTGCGGGGATATTAAGGAAAATGCTTCTCGATCAACAAAAAAAGATGGGACGCCATTATTGGATTGTTCTTATATGTGTCCCATCATTGGGTGCGGATTACGCCCTTCGAAAGTCATTGAGGCATTGTATCTCAAATAGTAAAAAACTTGAGGATAGCTGGGTAAAGTTTCCACTCATGAATCTCTGCGTGGCACTGTAGTGGGCAGGATGTTCGAAAATGGTGTATAAAGATTGTCTTGCCCGTCTCTTCGAGCCTCTTACGTCTCCACCATCCTCCTTGCGTCCTCGTCGCTTTCTGAGTCTTGAGCCCTTGCTCTTGTCCCCTTGGTCTCCAGGTTAGTTTCTTTCATATTTTTGTCGTTTTCTATCATGGATTCCGACCTTCGTAGAAAAGGTAAAGCCCCCATGGTTGAACCCTCCAGGAAGGAGATCCTCCAGGCATGGCATCGGGCTCCCGATGGTGTTTCCATCCTTGACTGCCCGGCGACCGTAGCCGAAGTGCCACCTAGGGCCTCTCCTCCACCCTCTAGGGCTTCTCCCCCTTCTAGGGCCTCTCCTCCACCTTCTAGGGTTCCTCCCCCTGCTGATTCCTTTAAGTCGGTAGGCCCAGAGGGGATAGAATCTACCATGACTGTCCAGGATGTAAAGAACCATAGGGCACAGTATGAGATACCTGCTAACATCTGTACCTCCACCCTTCGTCCTGGTGACAAGGCAATCTCCAGCCAGTCTAGTGGGATCGCCTTGTACGAGGAGTTTTTTAGGAGAGGGCTTCGTCAATTTCATCCCTTCTTTTTCAATCTTCTAGATAGGTATGATCTTGTTCTAGCAACTAACTCCGAATTTCATTCGGATTGTCTGCGCTTTTTTAGTACTTTGTCATTTCCATGGTCTTTTTGCCTGGATCTCCTTGTTCCGAGCTTTGTATAAACTTCGCAATCCCAATAAATCTGGATTATGGAGCTTTGCCTCCAGACCTAAGAGAGCCCTCAAGCTTGACCTTCCTTCCAGGATTAAGGGATGAAAATCCCAATTTTTCTTTGTCCATTTGGAAGGGGTGAAGATGGGCTAGGGCATCCTTCACACCAGCCCTAATAAAAATGCGACGGTGAACGAGGAGGACCGAGAGGTGTTTGACTCACTGCTGTCATCCATCATCCCCCTCCTTCGAGACTTGTTATCGAAGCACAACTTCCATGAAGCCAGTGCAGTGTCAGCATTATCGGCACCGGCACCGGCATCGCTGACACAGGTGCCCGGTGAGCATCATATCTCTTAGCCGCCTCCTTTTTTTTTGACCTTCACTCTTTTTGTTTCTCTGTGCAGCAATGAAATTTTCTTCTAATTTTTGGTGGTGGTCTTCTGAAAAAGAAAAGAGGCCGCTGGTAACAAGGTGAATGTGGCACCCAAAAAACCTCGCCAAGAAGAGCAGGGTGGGCCATCCCAACCCCCTACGGTTACATCTGCAACTCCCAAGGCCACCCTGGTGGAAGAGTCAAGGAGGGAGGATCCTCTTGCTGCAGCATCAGTAGCGGGAGTTTTTTCCGCTGAGGCTGAGGCAGGGCCGCCTAGGGAAGAGCCTTCGGCTGACCAAACCGAGAGGTGAGACCGCACCGGGAGCGAGGGTTGGTCCGCCTCTGGTGGTGGATGTTGAAGAGGATGCCCTGCTAGCCACCCAGCCGACGTCGGAGGAAGTGGAGACACCTCCTATCGGCGAACCTCGAAGTCAACCTTCCTAGATGACGGCGATGAATAGGAGCCAGCTAGTGGAGAGGATATTGAGGTGCTTCAGTCTTCCGACCATCCAAGTTGAGCTTCATCGCCGATCGATCGCTGGCATTTTTTATAGTCTCTTCACTGTCACCCTCTAGGTAAGTTCATTGATTCCTTCTCTTTTTCTTACTTAAATACATGATCTGAAGATTTGGGCCGAGCCCTAACTTGATTAATCCATGCAGATGTCCAATGGCCTTTTTATTCTTCGGGAGGCCTGTGCTGGGGCCATCAATAGTTGTGGGCACGTTTAGGATTAGTTGAATGCCACCAAGGCACGGACTGATAGCTTAGCCAATGAATTAGCTGAGGTGTGGTCTCGAGAAGCGAAGGTGGCTGGCAACCTCCGAATTACCGAGGAGGGGAACAGTTTTTTGAAGACCTAGGTAGAGGTCGCCGAGAGTAGGGCCAGGGTCACTGAGGCTAAGCTCATAGATTCTATGATGAGGCTTAGGCCGACCAAGGAGAGGCTGGAGGAGACTCTCCTCAAGTTGGATCATGCTGAGAAGAGGGACGATAAGGCCGAGTCCAAGGCTTGGGCCATCGTGGAGAGACTGGCCATCGAGGAGGCAGACGCTCGAGCCTCCTCGGACGAGAAGGATGCTGCAGAGGCTCGGGCCCAAGAGGCCGCAGAGAAGCTGACTTCCACCAAGACCCGGGATATGGAGAGTGAGGCCGCTGCCGAGGCCCGAGTTTAAGAAGCCATGAAGAACTACAAAAGCTCCACAGATTTTGTTGCAGAGTTCAGCGAGGTGGCTCTTGATGCTTTTTTCCAGGGCTTTGAGAAGTGCAAAGAGAAAGTCTTCTGGGTCTTTAAAATAAGCGGCCTCGAAGACCTTCAGCCCGAGGATGAAGAAGAGGGCTCGAAGGGTGGAGACACCAAGGATGAGTCAGGATCCGCTGAGCCCTGAAGATCTATTTCTTCTTTTTTGCTCTTCTTTTTTTTTTTACATTGTTGTAATCCGACTACAGTTGGCCTTTTTGTAGAACATTGATACTAAATTAATGAAAAAAAAACTTTTTCTCATGTATAAAAGACTTAGCTTTTTGTAGCATCTTTAGTCTGTTGATGATCATGCCTTGGTTTTAGCCTTTAGATGCACCTTTGATCTTTTAAGTGTATGTGGCAAGTTAGCAATTCGGTATGCAGACCTCATAGGAACTCTTATTCTTAGCTTCATCTTTTGGGCTTTTATTAAAGTGTTCCTTGAATGCTGACAATGGTCCTCGCCTTGAGGGTTGATGTCGGCCTAGGAATTGACTCAGGACCACCGGGACTATGGGACTTGAATCACCTTGGGGTTTCTCATGCCGGCCCGGGGATGTCTATGGTTGCGGGGCCGCTGAGGTCTATTTGAAACCTACCACGGGGGTTTCTCATGTCGGTCCAGGAATTTGACTTGGGACCGTCGGAACTATAGGACTTAAATCACCTCGGGGGTTTCCCATGCCAGTCCAATGGTGTCTATGATCGCGGGGCCGCCGAGGTCCTTTTGAAAACTACCATGGGGGTTTCTCGTGCTGGCTAGGGAGTATGACTAAGGACCACCGGAACTATAGGTCTTGAACCACCTTCTCGGGGGTGTCTATGATCGCGGGGCCACCGAGGTCCTTTTAAAAACTACCACGGAGGATTCTTGCGTCAACCTAAGAGTTTGACTCGGGACCATAAGACTTGAACCACCTCGGGGGTTTCTCACGCTAGCCCGGGGGTGTCTATGATTGTAGGGCCACTGAGGTCCTTCTGAAAACTATCACAGAAGTTTCTTGCACCGGCCCGTGAGTTTGACTCAAGACCGTTGAGACCATAGGACTTGAACCACCTCGGAGGTTTCTTGCACTGGCCCGGGGGTGTCTATGATCGTGGGGCCGCCGAGGTTCTTTTGAAAACAACCATGGAAGTTTCTCACACCGGCTCGAGAGTTTGACTCGGGACCGTCGGGATCATAGGACTTGAATCGCCTCAGAGATTTCTTGCACCTGCCTGAGGGTGTCTATGATCGTGAGGTTGCCGAGGTCCTTTTGAAAACTACCATAGGTGTTTCTCGCACCGGCCTGGGAGTTTGACTCGAGACTATTGGGACCATAGGACTTGAATCGTCTAGAGGGTTTCTCGTGCCGGCTCGGGGGTGTCTCTGATTGCGGGGCGGCCGAGGTCCTTTAGAAAACTATCACAGGGGTTTCTCACGTTGGATCAGGAGTTTGACTCGGGACCATCGAAACCATAGGACTTGAACCGCCTCGGAGGTTTCTCACGCCAGTCTGGGGGTGTCTATGATCGTGGGGCCGTCGAGGTCCTTTTAAAAACTACCATGGGAGTTTCTCACACCAATCCGAGAGTTTGACTCAGGACCGCTGGGACCATAGGACTTAAACTGCCTTGGAGGTTTCTCGCGCCGGCCCGGGGGTGTCTATGATTGCGGGGCCACCGAAGTCCTTTTGAAATTTTTTAATCTCAACAGAGAAATAAAATTGAAAGTTTTTCTTATAATCATTGGCTAAGTACACTCACTATTGGTAGTATCGACAAAGATTATCTGCATTCCAAGTACGCAAAATTGTCCGTCCGTCGAGCTCCTCAAGTTGATATGCCCCTTGATAAAGTGCTTCGATGACTCGATAGGGCCCCTCCCAATCAGGAGATAGCATGCCTTCTTTATTAGGCTTAGATACTTTGGCTTTTCTAAGGATTAGGCCCCCTAGAAGGAATGTTCTGGGGGGGACTCGGGCGTTGTAATATCTCATTGCTCGTTGATGGAAGACAGCTATCCTGAACCACGCTTGGTCTCGCACTTCATCGATGAGATCGATGTTGGTCCTTAGCCGATCGGAATTATCTTTTTTATTATATGATTCCATTCGGGGGCTGGAAAGATCAATCTCCATCGGGATGACCGCTTTAGATCCAAAGACGAAGTTGAAAGGAGTCTCCCCTATGGGGACTCTTAGAGTCGTATGATATGCCCATAATACATTAGGGAGTTCCTCTATCCATTTGCCTTTGAACTCATTCAATCGGATTCTAAGCCTCCGAAGGATGGTCGAATTCATGACTTCTGCTTCTCCATTGGTCTGTGGATGTCCGATAGAAGTGAATCAATGGTAAATACCCAGATTGGTGTAAAAGGCCTTAAATGCAGCATTATCGAACTGGCGATCGTTATCAATGATGATAGTATGAGGAAGGCCAAATCAGCAGACGATAGATTTCCAAAAAAATATCTTCACCTTGCTCTCAGTGTTTTGGCTAGCGCCTCGACCTCGGCCCATTTGGTAAAGTAGTTGATGGCGACAATTAAAAACCTTCATTGACCTGAAGCTGGGGGGAATAGTCCAAGGATGTCCATCCCCCACTGAGCAAAAGGCCACGGAGCAGAGTGCAAACTTAGTTGAGAGGCTGGCTATCATTGGATATTGAAATATCATTGGCAGCTGTCACATCTCTGGACTAGCGTTCTTCTGCAGAGTAAGCCAATAATATCTCTGGCGAAGAGCTTTGTACGCCAGTGATCTGCCCCCCAGGTGGTTCCCACATATACCCGTATGAATCTCTCCGAGAATATAGTCAGCATCTATAAGACCAACACATTTGAGAAGGGGATAAAAAAAAGACTTCTTGTACAATTGTCCATTCAACAAAACAAATTTAGGGGCCCTCCGTTTGAGTAGCCTGACTTCTATGGGGTTAGCAGGGAGAGTACCATCAGTGAGATAATGGATGTAAACATTCATCCATGTTCATTTTGTGTAACCGGTAGAACCTCTTTTACTGCATCAATAGCTGAGACCTCTAGGTGCTCGACATATGTTCTTCCTAACGTATTGTCAGCTGAGGTAGCTAGCTACGACAAAGTGTCGGCTCTAGCATTTTTGCCTTTAAGGATATAACTGATAGTGAAATAAGCTAATGAAGAGGTCAGTGACTTCACGTTATTTAGGTATCGAGACATAATAGGGTCTCGAGCTTCATACTCCCCAGTGACTTGTCCAGAGATGAGCCGGGAGTTGGTGAAGGCCCTGAGGTGTTTTATTCTAAACTCCCGAGCAAGCTTGATTCCAGCCAATAAATCCTCATACTTAGCTTGATTATTGGTAGCTTTAAAAATAAATCGGAGAGCATACTCCAGCACTATACCCTCTGGATTTGCAAGAATAAGACCAGCTTCGCTTCGTTGAGAATTAGAGGCACCATTGACATAGAGGATCCAGGTCTCTGCCACATCCTCCTCAGCGTCTGAACATGTCATGGGGAAGTCCCTAGATTTCTCTTTTGTCCAAGTGCACTCCACCAGAAAGTCCGCTAGCACCTAGAACTTCAGGGTAGATCGGGATTGAAATGAAAGATCAAATTTCTTCAACTTAATGGCCCATTTAGCTAGCCAATCGAAGGTATCAGGATGAGCCAAAATAGCTCTGAGAGGCTAGTCTATGAGTACCACGATCGGATGGGCTTGAAAGTATGACCGAAGACGCTGAGCTAAGATAATCAGAGCAAAATTAATTTTTTAATTCTGAAGTACTTGATCTCTGCATCATGAAGTACCTTACTGATATAGTAGATAGGTTTTTGTGCTCTGTCATGGTCAAGGCGCACTAGAACAGAGCTAACTGTCTCTAGGGAGGCAGCAAGATAAAGAAAGAGCTTTTCTCCTTCTTTTGACTTCGATAGCAATGGTGGCATGGATAGGAATTCATTCAACACCTTAAAGGCTCTCTGGCAGCTCTTCGTCCACTTGAAGCCATCCGCCTTGCCTACACTTTGAAGAAGGGCAGGCATCTCTCAGCTGATCTTGATAGAAATCAGCTCAGAGTGGCCACTCTCCCGATGAGCCACTGCATCTCCTTCTTATTAACTGATTGCCTCATATCAAGAATAGCGTGAATCTTCTTTGGATTTCTTTCAATCCCCTGTTGGGTCACCAGAGGGCCCAAGAATTTTCTAGCGATGACTCCGAATGCACATTTGCGAGGGTTAAGCTTCATTTAATGGCGCCGAAGATTATCAAATGTAACTTCTAGATCGACAACATGGTTGACAATGCGGGCTCTTAGTTAGCATATCATCCACATACACTTTAATGTTGTACCCAATGTGGTCTTTAAAGACATTATTCATTAATCTGTGATAGGTAGCCCTGCATTTTTCAACCCAAAGGGTATTACCTTATAGCAGTAGATGCCTTTCTCAGTGATGAAAGAGGTATTTTCTTTATTCACCAGATCCACCTTTATTTGGTTATATCCAGAGAAGGCATCCATGAAACTGAGGAGCTCATGGCCAGATGTAGAATCCATCAACTGGTCGATCCGTGGCAATGAAAAGCTGTCCTTAGGACATGTTTTATTGAGATCAGTAAAATCGATGCAAATTCTTCAACTTTTGCTGGCCTTCCATACCATCACCACATTGGCTAGCCAATCTGGATATTGTGCTTCCCGAATGTGGCCAACGGAGAGTAGCTTATTGACCTCTGCATCAATGGCTTTCTATCGCTCGGAGGCAAAGCTTCTTTTCTTTTAACAGGCAGGCCGATACTTTGAATCAATATTGAGCTTATGAGTAATTATTCGAAGGAATGCCGGGTATGTCCGATGCAAACCAGGCAAAGACATCTGCGTTCGTCCATAAAAAGGTGAGGAGTTGATTCTTCATCTCCAAAGGAAGGAGCTCACCAATCTGCACAGTCTTCCCAGGGTCGTCCCCCAATAGGTAGGATAATAAGTGCTCAGCTGGCTCAACCCTTCTTTAAGATTCTTTGGGGTCAAGCAGCATCAAATTCGGTGGAGTCATCATCTCCTGAGGGTTGGGAGCCATATGATAGCATATTTGCATAGGATTTTGGTCCCCATACATCTCATTGATCCCTCCAATGGTGGAAAATCTCATGAGCAGGCGCTTGGTAGATATCACGGCATCCAAGAGGTTTAAACACGATCGATCAAGTATGATATTGTATGCAAGAGGTACTTGGGCCACTAAGAACCTCATCAGGATAGTGCTATGACACGATGGCGATCCTACCGTGACTGGCAGGGTAATTTTACCTTCTACTCTTACTGAAGCTCCGATGAAGCTGACCAGAGGCATGGTCACCGATTATAGAGAGTTGGGAGATAAATTCATCCAAACAAAAGCATCATAAGTAAGGATACCCACCATCCGTTCCATTGGAGTATTATCAATGTTGGCTTGAACAGGTGAAGGCCCTATCAGAGCTAGGATGGCTGGAAGCCCTCCCTTCTGGATAAACTTTCTGAGGTAACCCCGCTAGATGAGCTCCTCGATGGCATGCTTTAGATTATGACAGTCTTCAATATCATGGCCATAATCTCTGTGGAAGCAGCAATAACGACTATGATCGCGAGCGGTGCCTGTATTCAAAGGGGGAGGGCACTGGGGATAAGACTCACCTTCAATCTTCATAAGAATATAAGACCTGTGGATGAGGAGAGGTGTGATGTTCTCTTCTTTGGGGGCAAAATTTTGGTGCCAATTGTCTGACCGATGCGGAGGTTCAGACTTCTTGGTGGGGGATCTGCTTGGCTCCGCGCAGATCGTTCTTTTATTAGGTCCTCTCTCTGTACCTCTTTGAGTAAGATCAGCTTCGTTGGCATGAATATATTTCTGTGCATGACTCAAAAGCTTGGCATAGGAACTGGAAGACTTCTTGTCCAATGAATAGGTAAAGCAAAAGGATCGGAGTCCTTGCTTCAGGGCTAGGGTGGCCACAGCATCATCGAGGTGGTGACCTTGAGGGCCACTGTCTTGAATTGGGCCACAAAATCCTTCAAAAGTTCTCCTTTCTTCTGCTGAATGGAGAATAAACTGTCTGCTACCCGAGAAATCTTCTGACAGGTATCAAAATGTGCTAAGAAAGCTTTTTTCAACTGTCGAAAGGAGTCGATGATGCATGAGAGAAGACGAGAATACCAAGCACGCACAGTCTTCCGAAGGGTAGCAGAGAAAGCAATACATAGAAGGGCATTAGTTGCCCCTTAAACTTACATAAGAGCTTTATAACTCTCTAGATGATTCAGTGGATTCATAGTGACATCATAAGGATCCAACTAGGAAAGACGAAACCTGTGAAAAATAGGCTCCTCCATAATCCGATGGGTGAGGGGTGAACGAGTGTCATAATCCATCCCTAGTTGATTATTAAGTTTCTGACTGAGCTCCTCCAGCCATCGATCTTGCTCCTCCAAATGCCTCTTTATCTAGCAATTAAGGTCCTCACTCGTTGATTTAGAAGACAAATGGGAAGAGCGGTGATGTCGATAGTAGTGTATCCACCTGGACTCCTTTCCCCATCTATGTTTGAAGGAGGGGCTACTTGAGTGGCAGGTAGAAGACTGCAACCTTTTGAAAGTTTCTTGATAGTGGTGCCTAAACGGAGCATGATGATGGCGATGCTCCTTCGGAGAGGGTCTTCTGTAGGTAGATTGTTGACTGGCTGGGGGAGCTATAGCAAGTGGTATGGGATGCCTGAATAGCTGCTGAATAGCCACTGGCTATTGCCCTTACAACTCATGAGCCGCTCCAACAAGAGCTTGGACTTATTGGGTAAGAGTGGCCAGTTGTTCATGAGAGTAGATAAGACTAATGTCTAAGAGAAAATAGGAGGATTAGCCTCCGGTTGCTCGGCGTGGGAGGAATGCCCCCCAGTATAACTGGCAGAAGCTTCCTGAATATGTATCACTACCATCACTATTCAAGAGAGGGCGAGCATGTAGTTTAGAGTTACAGAGCTATCCTTTTCTGATCAGCACCACCACATGCCTCCTTACTTGGTGCGCTAATCTGATGATGCCTGATCACCTTGAGCTGACATCCTTGAGCATCAGTGAATGGGTCGTAACCTTCATGAAGAAGCGTCGTCCCAACTTCAAGATCTGCAAGAAATCCCGAGGATCGGATATTTCGGTGGGGACCCTTCGACGCTCAAGTTAGTGATCAGAATCATAGCCGTGAGCTTGAAGAAGCTCGAATGAGTGCTAGGAAGAAGATGAGAATTTTTTTAAGCATTTTGGTTCAATGCTCATACCTTGGTTAGGGGTCCGTCTTACCCATTTTGTTGCTGCTTTGGGTCTACATGGCTTGTTGGATAAGATTGGAATCTCATGATGAGCCATGATTTTTGTCAATAGAAGGTCAAAACTAGTGGGGTTGGATTCATCCCATCTGAACTAGGTGTGTGGTACTTTATGGCAGATGATCACCTTTTGAGATTTATCTAGACAGAGTCATTAAAACTTCATAATGAATGATGACTTTTTGAGTTCGTTTGATCCAGGTAGTTAAAGCTTCATGATGGGTTATGACTTCTTGGGCTTGTGCCAGAATCAGCAGAGTTTGTCTTATTAGACATATATGAACCAGAGATGACTGGTGGACCTATCCTTATCTGAAACGAAGGCTTGTTTGGGAAGCCAATATATGAACTTGGGCCTCCTAGGAGCCGGGGCCCCCTAGGAGCCGCTTTATGAACTAGGGCTGTCTAGGAGTCGTCTATGAGCTAGGGCCCCCTCTGGGCCGCTTTGTGAACTAGAGCCGCCTAGGAGCCGGAGCCGCCTAAGAGCTAGGGCTACCTCTGGGCTGCTTTGTGAATTGGGGCCGCCTAGGAGCCGGGGCTGCCTATGAGCCGCCTATGAGAAGGGGCCGCCTTTGGGCCACTTTGTGAACTGGGGCCGCCTAGGAGCTAGGGCCACCTTTAGATCGCTTTGTGAACTGGGGCTGCTTAGGAGCCATCTATGAGCTGGGACCGTCTCTGGGCCACTTTGTTCAAATGATTTCCGTTGTTAGGTAATTTTGGCCGTTAATTTATACATGGCTTGATCTTATCAGCCACATCAGAGTTCTTGTTGAGGACCATCACATATCCCATCGCCCATGAGTACCATGGAATACAAAACGTAGTTTAAAAACAAAGGAACTTCGGTAAGAGACATATGTTGATGGACCTGGAATCGATCTCCATGGAAATTTTTTTTTTGATTTTTAGAATGGCATGACCAAAGCGTTGGCGATTTAGATGGGTAACAACCGCTTTATCAACCGTCACAGAATTTGGCATCACAGCTGGTTGAAAAATTTAAAACAAACAAACGTCACTTGTACCTCTATAATCAAAATACTAGCAATTTAATTTTAAATTCTTTTGTGTTAAATTTTGTTTCAAAAATGGTTGTCTGATGTACAAAACTTGTTTTGCTAGGCCAAGCCTGACAACTCGTGTTCTTCCGAAGGACCAACCACAGATGTCATTGCCCACGCATGCCATGGAGTGGAAAACGTAATTTAAAGAACTAAAAAACTTCTTGTACATTTTCCTTTTCTTTATTTTTGTAAATAAATTATGCTTAAATTTTTAATAAATTAAGGTGTTTGTTCCCTCATTTTTCTATTAATTAGGAACTTAATGTCTATATGCTTTGACTTGATCAAGCTCCTATAACAATTGGAATACAATACGGCTGACTTATTGTCACAAAATAACTTTAGCGATCTTTTAATTCTTTCTAATATGTACAACCTAGTGATAAAGTTTTTAAGCCATATTATATAGTTGGATGTATCATAACATGCTATAAATTCTGCTGCCATAGTAGAAAAAGTTATAAATGTTTGTTTTGTACTTCTTCAAGAAATAGTTTCATCATCTAACATATATACATGGCCCAAAGTAAATGTTTTATCATCTTAGCATCCCACGAAGTCAAAGTCAGAATACCCAACAATCTCAAAATGATCTGATCTCCTATATGTAAGCATGTAATCTTTTATTCTTTTCAGATATCTTATAATCCTTTTGTTTGCTTTCCAGTGATCCAATCCTGAGTTACATAAATATCTACTTAATGCTTCAACAATGTACGCAATATCCAAACGCATACAATCTTGAGTATACATTAGACTCCCGATAGCCAAAGTATAGAGAATCTTCTGCATCTCTTTAACTTTAAGATTTTCTTTTAGGCATTGGTTAAGACTGAATTTATCTCCTTTAGCGACTGTAGTGTCACCTAGTTTGCAATTCTGTATGCAAAATTTCTTAAGTACTTTATCGATATAGCTCCTTTGTGATAATCCAAGGATATTCTGAGAATAATCTCGATGTATCTTGATTCCCAATACAAAGGAGGTATCACCAAGATATTTCATTTAAAAATTTCTTAATAGAAATCTCTTGGTTTCATGCAACATACCTATATCATTTGTGTCAAGCAAAATATCATCCACATACAAAACAAGAAAAAATGTGTTTACTTCCACTAAACTTGTGATACACACAATCGCATTTGCCTCAAAATTGAATGAGATAATCACTTGATGAAATTTATGGTATTACTAACAAGCAGCTTGCTTTAACCCATAAAAATATTTTGTTAATTTACAAACTATTTTCTTTGGGTCTTACACAAAGTTTTCTGACTGCACCATATAAATTATCTCATCAATGTCTTCATTAAGAAATATTATCTTGACATCCATTTGATGAAACTCCATATCATACTATGCAACAAGAGTCATGATTGTCCTAAAAGAGTCATTCATTAAAAGAGTCATTCATTAAAATTGGAGAGAAGATCTCTTTAAAGTCAATCCCTTCCTTTTAAGTAAAGCTTTTAGCCACAAGATGAGCTTTATACCTCTCCACATTACTCTTTGAATCTCGTTTGGTCTTAAAATTTATTTTCAATCAATGGGTTTCACACCTTCTAGTAGTGGGACAAGTTCCCAAACCTTATTATCTTGCATACACTTATACTCTTTATTCATCATTTTAATCCATTTTTCTGAGTTGAAACCTTGTATGGCTTGAAGAAAGTTGATAGGATTATCTTCCATCATGCCATTTTTTTTCTTATATTCCTAAAGAAATACTATATAGTCATCTGGAATAGCATTCCTCCTTTCTCTAGTGGATCACCACAAAGGCACTTGTTCTTGATGAACTTATTCTTGAGGTTATTGAGTTTGTATCTCTGAGGGTTGAACAATAATTTCTTGTTATTCTGGAATTACAACTTGATCAATGATAGGAATAGAATTTTGATCATTGTTAGAAGCAATTATAGGAATAGAAACTAACTTCTCTTCAAAAAGAGTTGTAGGATCCAACTCCTCTTCAAAGGTAAAGTCTCTAACCTTATTTCTTCCCTCAAACTCAATATCCTCAAAAAACATTGCAGTTCTCATCTCAAAAATTATGCTTAATTTGATATCATAAAATTTGTAGCCCCTGGATCACTCAGAATACCCAACAAAGTAGTTACTTACTGTCCTGGAGTCTAGTTTCTTTTCATGTGGCCTATAAGGCCTTGTCTCAGCTAGACATCCCCATATATGAAAATGCTTTAGACTATGCTTTCGTCCTGTCCAAAGTTCATAAGGCATTTTGATAGTTGCTTTAGTTTGTACTCTATTTAGAATGTAGGCTATTGTATTTAGTACTTCTCCCTAGAGTGACTCTGGTAAGGTTAAATGATTAATCATACTCCGTACCATATCTTTAAGAGTGTGACTTTGTCTTTCAGCTACACCATTCATGCTAAGTGACACTGACATGCTGTATTGTGAGATAATCCTACATTTCTCAAGATATTTAACAAAAGGTCCCTGATGTTATTCTTCTGAATCATCATATCTACCGTAGTATTCACCATCGTGGTCAGATCTGACTTCTTTAATCCTTTTGTTGAGTTGAAGGTTAACTTCAGCTTTAAATGATTTGAATACATCTAAAACTTAAAACTTTTCATAAATAAGAAAAAGGTATGCATATCTAGAATATTCATCTATGAATAATACAAAATATTATTGATCATTCCAAGAAAGTGTAGGAAATGGTTCACAAATGTTCATGTGTATCAACTCTAAAACTTCTGTAGTTCTATATGCATCTAGTTTCTTTGTTTTGGCCTGTTTTCCATTAATATTGAAGTCTATAAAATTGAGAAAATCTAAAATTTTATCTGATACAAGTTATTCAATTCTATTTCTAGAGATGTGACCTAAATGCTTATGTCATAATATCCCTAAATTTTTATTATAAATTTTATGCTTAATACCTCATGATTCCACATTCAGGATTTCATTATAAAAAAAAATAGTATCAAGCAAATATAAATTGTTATACATCATAAGAGAATCAGTTCCAACAATATTTGAATTTAAAGAAAGACTAAACTGATTATTTCCAAATGAACAATAATATCCTAATTTGTCCAAAGCTAAAATAGAAACTAAATTCTGTCTAAATGATGATACTACAAAAGTAATTTTCAAATCCAAATAGTAACCAAAACTTAATAACAATCTAAAATGCCCAATTGCTTCCATATCTACTGACTTGCCATCTCCTACATAAATGCATTTTTTCAGCATCAGTTGGTCTTTGGTAGCTCAGGCAATCCTGTATTAAAACACTGATATTAGTAGTAGCACCAGAATCTAACCATCAAGTGTTTTTAGATACTGAAACTATATTCACTTCAGAATAGACTAAATTAAGAAATATACCTTTTTTTATGCCATGCATGATACTTAGAACATTCCTTCTTCATATGTCTAGGCTTGTTGCAGAAGAAATAACTATCATCATCCTAATTTTATTTCTTCTTTGCTAGACTCTTAGCAACCTTATTCTTTTTTTTTCTTGCCTTTATCCTTATCCTTTTCCTTAGAGATGCTTGCCAAGTAAGCAATTTCAGTCTTCCCTTGCTTCAATCTCTCTTCCTCTTGCACACAGTATGAAATGAGCTTGTTAAGAGTCTATTTCTCCTTCTGGCAGTTATAATTGATCTTAAATTAACTGAACTAATTAGGAAGAGAGATTAGTACCAGATGCACAAGCAAGTCCTCTGACATTTCAAACTTTAATGCCTTTAGGTTTAAAGCAAGATGAGACATTTTCATAATGCACTTCCTTATGTTTTCTTTGTCCTTATACTTCATAAAAATCAAGCTCTTCAAGATTGTTGTTGTTTCTGCCTTATCTCTTTTGGCAAAGCATTTCTCAATCTTAGTAAGAAAATCCTTAACACTTGTAATTTCTTCAGATATCGCATCCTTAAAAGCTTCAGATATGTCGTGCTTGATGATCATGAGACTCATGTGGTTAGAGCGATCCCACTTCTCATATTTGTTAATCTTATTAGAGGTATTAGATGCTGTAGGAGGAGTGAGTTGCTTAATCCTTAGTGCAAGGTTTAGATCCATGTAGCCAAGAACAATGTGATGCGGGATATATGATGCAAGAGATTAGTATAGAGCAATGATTCAAATTTTAGGGTGCTTTACTTTCCGAAACGAGTAAGAATAAATGAAGGATAAATATGTGAAAAGTAAAGTAATTACCCATAGAACATGATTCACAAGTAATAACGAAAACATGATTCTAGGGTTGATAAAATACTACTTAGAACATACTCTTTCTTTAATAAAATAGAACTTATGAGAAGGAATGTGTCTAATTACTAGGCAATGATGGTCTTTGTCCTAAAAGATTGGATCACACAGCTTCCAGGATGGGCACTTGGAAGAAGAAGCTATGCTCTCATGGATGTTTCAGCTTTTTTTTAGATGGTTCCGGAGGCAAGGAGGACTTCATCTAAGGATCGTAGCACCTTGGCATCTTGGGGCTGGGATTCTTGGAATAGGTGTTGGAATGGGTATTTGTTGGGCCTCTCATCCTCTCTCTCATAGAGTATCAATGCTCAGGAGCACAAAAAATAGAAGAAAACTCATTTTCATTAATCATCATTTGTTCTCTATAAGAAGAAGGGAGGGATTTTTATAATAAACCCCAACCCTTGAATTACATGAAAAAAAGAGAAAGTTAGGGCATCATATTATTTCCAAATAAGGAGATAGACGACATTTTAAAACAAAAAAAAAAGATAAGGGGATGATGCCATATTTTTCTTTCGATAAGGGGTGAGTGGCAAGTCACCTTCCATGGAAGGCTTATTTGCTTCCTTTTATACTGAGATGACTTCATAAAAATCTTGGGTACCCTAATTGAGTAGATGGTGCCTACTTCGACTGCATTTTTATATGGAGGCTTATTTGCTTCCTTTTATAACTTCATAAAAATCCTGGGATGCCCTAATTGAGTAAATTATGCCTACTTTGATTGGGATTCTATGTGGCTGCTGAGGTGGCACACTGAATGTGGTCCTTTATGATCTTGGGTCTTCAATTTCTCACACTTTGACTTAATAAATCTTACTTGACTCAATAAAATTACTGAACTCATACTGACAAAACTTGATTACATGACTTAAAGTCAAACCAATATAAAGTAAGAAATCCATAATGACTCTGGACTCAAATAAATTGACAGGAATCAAAAGTCTAACTTCATCAATCAGAAATCTATAATGAGCTCAGTAACCTCTGTCTGATCCTGATGCCTGCACCACAATGAGAATGTTTTTCTTTCAATCCTTAAAGATGGTGCCATTAAGGATCGGCACTAAATTGAGGTTAACAGAAATAATAGCAACATTAACTGAAAAGAGAACAAAAGCAATACATAAATAATAGGCTCACATAAATAATTAATACCGAATATCAATAAATTCAAATAATGATAAATCTCATCTCAAGATACCCAGAGCAATATTAATATCAAGTCTTTAAATAGTAATTTTAACTACTAGTGATACTCTTGTTGTATTAATCAAACACTAACAATAATGCATGTCAAATAATAAATCTATCTTTGGATCGATTTATTAATTACATATAAATCCTTATAATTATTACATGCTTACCATCACAACTGTGTGTAGTTTGGCCAAGCATTAACCTTTCTTTGGGCCGACTAATATCCATATGAATATACACATACACAACATTCAACATCCTTCATAAACTATGTACACAAGGGAGGTTACTTTGGTGATATCTTGTTTCAATAAGTTCTATTTGGAACGATGGATAAATTTATTATGCATAAAAGTACCATTAATTTGAATTTGATTAAAATTTTAATTATTCATAAAAAAAATAACGATATACATTTTGGTTGTGTTTTACCTCTATATAAGTTGGTTCCAACCCATATCAAAAATAAAACTTATCAGTTTCAAAGCCATCTTTATATCAGAAAAGATGATTTAGGCCAATAGATAAGGCATTGCTCTATGAAACTAGGATCCATGGTTCGATTCCCAAGTGATCAGAGCCTAGGTGAGCCGCGTACATGTTCCCTAAAAATACAATCCAAATGATCTATAGACTTGAATGGTCATATGGCATCAAAATAGAATTCAAAATAAACCAATGAATATTTGCCTTATGGTTGTTGAATAAAACGAAAAAAGACATGATATGGCTGATCATCTCCTCTAGGCAGCGTCATAACACCCTGCGCAATTTTGGAATTAATGATGTGATAGCTCGTTTTCGGGATGTTGGAATTCTTATCTCCGGCCCTTGGCTCCGGCCTTCAGCATCGGCTCTGGCATACGGCCCAGCCTCCAGCGTCAGCTCCAGCCTCCGGCTCCGGCCTTGTCTCTAACCTCTGGCTCCAGCCCTTGGCTCTGGCCTCCAGCGTCGGCTCCGGCATATGGCTCCGGCCTCTAGCTCCGGCCTTTGGCTCTGGCCTCCAGCGTTGGCTCCGGCCTCTAGCTCTGGCTCCGACTCTAACTTGGTGCCTTATTTTCCTAAGTACATTAAAACCCACTTCAAGTAACGAACCCCGAGATTCGAGACATCCATTACTGTGCATCTCGCTCACAAAAATCATGGAAAAGTACTAGCACGCCCCGCAGTTATCAGCATACACGGCGCCCATTCAGCAACGGCTCACCCACTTGCCGTTCGGGGGAGCTTATCCTAACAAGGAAGATTCGATGGTTCAAAATGGAACGGGGAAAAAGGAACCCCCTAGACAGGTATAAAAAGAGGACCCCGAGCTCAGCTAAAGGGGACTCTCTTCTTCTCTTAAAAAATACACACACACAACACATTCCTGTTCGACAAGCTCACTAACTTGAGCGTCGGAGGGTCCTCGTTGGAACCACTGGCCCGGGGACTTCTTGCAGGTTTTCGGAGGAGGAAGACAACCTTTCCACCCCATTTGGAGGCCCCCAAAGATCTCAGCATGCCCAACGCTCATCACAAGTGACTTGGTAGCATCAGATTGGTGCGCCAGGAAGGGGGGCACACACGTGGAAGGCGAAAGTTCTCCCTGTGACCCCACTGATTCTACAAGAAAAATGATGGTGACAACGTGAGCCCAGGAAGCTTCCACCTGCCATACCGCGGAGCACCTTCCGCGGGCTGAGCAATCGAAGGCCAACCTCCATGTTCCGCCTCCTGCACAGATGAGCCAGCCTGATCGGCTTGAGGTTCTAGCTCATCAGGTACAGGACCTGATGATGGTGGTGCGGGAATTGCAGGAACACTGCTTTGTCGCTGCACCTCAGCCCCCTCCGCCTCGTGAAGGGGGGCATGGAGCAATTCAATCTCATCAAGGCAGGACTCCACCTGAGGCCTCCCATCACTCGCCTCCTGAACCTCATCGCCGGGAGGCTTCAAAGCGATGGCGGTCTCTCTCCCATCATTCTGGTCGTTCCCACCGACGGCCGGGCGAGAAGGAGCCAAGACAGGTGTACTCCTTGCACCGGCGGTCTTCACCGGCTTCATCTTCTGACTCCTCTAAAGATGACACCAACAGGAAGACCACTCATCGGGCTGAACAATGGCTCAATGAGTATCATCAACGGTTGGAGGAGCTTAGTCGCCAGATCGCCAACCCTCACGAGATGGACTACGATCACCATCCCCCGCTCTCCCGATGCATCATGGAGGAACCGGTCCCGCCCCGTTTTTGTCTCCCCCAATTGGACCCATATGATGGCACGACATACCCTTTGGACCACCTGGAGAGCTACAAGGTTTTCATGCAGGTCTAGGAAGCGACAGACTCCCTCCTATGTGTTGCCTTTCCTGCCACCCTTCGTAAGGCAATGCGTGCATGGTATTCTTGCCTACCACCGCGCAGCATCAATTCCTTCCGACAGCTCGAGTGATCTTTCCTGGCCCACTTTGATGCGTGCCAGAAGATCCCACGAGTGGCTGATAGCTTATTCACTGTTCAACAAAGGAGTGGCGAGACCCTGAAGGACTTCGTCGCTCGGTTCAAGGAGGTGGCGCTGGAGGTGTATAATTTGGATGATTCTGTAGCCACTTTGGCATTAAAGCAAGGACTTCGTCCTTCTAGGTTGGCCTATTCCCTGGATAAGAAGCCTCCAAGCTCTTACACCAAGCTTCTAAGCTGGGCGCAGAAGTATATTCGCACCGACGAGGCAGACTCTTCCAGGAGGGAAGCTGATAAGAGTTCCAACAAGAAACCGGCATCCACGGAGCCTGCCGGAGCACGGTCCCGGAAGCCTGAGCCTTCCCACTGCTCAAACCACCAGCCTCAGATGCTTGTTTCCAAGGAGCAGTTCACCCACTCTTGGCTCCGATATCTCACATTCTACTAGAAATTGAGGAGGAGCCCTACTTTTGACGTCCACCTCCCATGAAATCAGGGACCCCCCATAGCAAGGAGCTTTTCTGCCGGTACCACCGAGACTACTGTCATGACACTGAGAACTGTCGCCACTTGAAAAAGGCCATTGAAGAGCTTGTCCAGCAAGGTCACTTGGGCAAGTTCGTTCGAAGGGAAAACCTTCCCGCTCCGAGTTCATTGGCGCCTCCGGTGCCTCCGACAGGCGTCGACAATGCCCCTACGGAAAAGACCATAGCTATGATTTCCTGGAGGGTGGGTGGCAGCTCGAAAAGACAGCGAGAGGGGGTAGACTTTGTAATTCCTTTCTTTGGAAAGGACTTAGATGGGGTAGTTAATAAGCATGACGATAGCATTATCATATCCATGACCATAGCCAAACACCCTGTAAAAAGAATTTTAGTTGATAGTGGAAGTTCGGTGGATGTTTTGAGCTACGAGGCCTTTGTTCGGTTGAACCTGTCAAATTCCTCCCTTCAACCTGTCACCATGCCTTTAATGGGCTTTACTGGGGACTTTGTGAGCGTTGAAGGGGAGATCGCCCTCCCTATCATGGCTGGGACTCCTCCGCATCAAAGTACGGTAGTCATAAATTTCCTGGTGGTCCTGGTCCTGTTGGCTTACAATGCTATCCTAGGAAGGCCGGGCTTGAATTTGCTGGATGTCGTCATCTCCACAAAGAGATTGTTGGTAAGGTTTCCCACCGACGAAGGAGTCGGAGAAATGAAGGGAGAGCAAAGCCCGCCACCGCTTTGCTGCCACTTATCTCCTAGTCCACTGGAGGCGGCATCGGCGATAGCCTCTGAGCCGCTTGACCCCCAAGAGTTAGGAAGGAGGAGAGAGCTAGCCGAGCACCTTCTGACGCTCCCCTTGGGGGAGGACCCGACAAGGACCGTCCAGGTTTGGGCGCTGCTTCCAGAAGAGGCGCGCGATTGACTCCTCACTTCCTGTGTGTCAACGCTGACATCTTTGCATGGTTGTCATCAGACATGCCAGGCATCCCTGAGAGGTGATCACTCATCGGCTTAACCTCAGGCTATAGTATCGACCGGTCCGACAGAAGAAAAGGAGCTTTGCTCTGGACAGACAGAAAGCTATCGATGAGGAAGTCCGTAAGCTGGTGGCTGCGGGCCACATTCGGGAAGTTCATTACTTCGAATGGTTGGCCAACGTGGTGATGGTCTGTAAGACTAATGGAAGCTGGAGGATGTGCGTAGACTTCACTGACCTCAACAAAGCATGCCCCAAGGACAGCTTTCCTTTGCTTCGGATCGATCAACTGGTGGACACTACATCCGGCCATGAGATCGTTAGTTTCATGGATGCCTTCTCCGGGTACAACTAAATCAGGATGAACCCGGTGGATGAAGAACCTACCTCCTTCATAACTAAGAAGGGGTTGTACTGCTACAAGGTAATGCCATTCGGGCTAAAAAAATGCGGGGGCCACTTACCAAAGGCTAATGAACAAAGTCTTCAAGGACCAGATAGGATGCAACATGGAGGTGTACGTTGACGACATCCTGACAAAGAGTGTCTGCGCCACCAGCCATATCGCCGACCTAACGGAGACCTTCGACAACCTTCGCCGATACCAGATGAGGCTGAACCTACACAAGTGTGCCTTTGGGGTGACAGCCGAAAAGTTCCTAGGTTTCATGGTAACCCAGCGAGGAATCGAAGCAAACCCTGATAAAGTTCAAGCCATTTTGGATATGAGGTCTCCCACCAACAAGAAGGAAGTGCAGCGCCTGACGGAAAGAGTGGCGGCCTTGAGCCATTTTCTGTCCAAGTCCACTGAGAGGTGTCTGCCTTTCTTCAAGGTGCTCCATAGGGCCAATGGATTTGAATGGACGAAAGAGTGTCAGAAGGCCTTCAAGGGGCTGAAGGAATTCCTATCCACCCCGCCACTGCTGTCCAAGCCAACAGGTGGAGAAGAACTCCTTCTATACCTCGCGGCTTCTCCTGAGGTCGTTAGTTCCGTGCTGGTCTGTATGGACACCAACGGCACACAAAAGCCAATGTATTACACAAGCAAGGTGCTCCATGATGCGGAGACCAGGTACTCAAAGATTGAGAAGATTATCTTCGCGTTGATCGTGTCTGCCCAGCGCCTCCGACCATATTTTCAAGTGCATCCGATCGTAGTAGTCACAGACCAACCTCTAAAGACGATTCTCGCTCGCCCGGACACTTCGGGCTGATTGACGAAGTGGGCACTCAAGCTAGGGGAATTTGATATATCTTTCCCCCCTCGGTCAGCCATAAAATCCCAGGTCCTTGCAGATTTTTTGGTCGAGTGTACCTAGGGTGAGGAGCAACCCGAAGAGGCCTCTGCAAACCCTTCAATTCCTAGAACCGGAGATGATGAATGGATCCTTCATGTGGACGGGGCATCAAATTCTCAAGGAGCGGAGCGGGCCTCATCTTGGCCAACTCAGACGGAGTTGTAACCAAGTGTGCACTTCGCTTCCTCTTTCCAGCCACCAATAATCAGGCAGAGTATGAAGCCCTACTGTTTGGGATAAGATTAGCCCGAGAGCTCGGGGTGAAGTGCCTTAGAGCATTCACTGACTCCCAGTTGGTCATTGGCTAAATCACAGGGGAGTATGAAGCAAGGGATCATATCATGTCCTGCTACTTGAGTATGGTGTAGTCGCAAGCGTCTCTCTTAAATTATTTCAATGTTATCTATATTCCTCGAGAAGAAAATGCTAGAGCAGACGCCTTGTCCCATCTTGCCACCTCAGCTGACGGGATGTTGGGAAGAGCTTATATAGAGCACCTGGAAGCCCCAAGTATTGAAGTAACGAGAGAAGCCCTACCAGTTGAGCAGGAGCCTTCCTGGATGGATGCTTATATCCAGTACCTTACCGATAGTACCCTCCCTAAAGACCCTACCGAGGCCAGGCAACTCAAAAGATGGACCCCGAAGTTTTTTATAATGGAAGGAAAACTCTATCGAAGGTCATTCTCATACCCAGTTCTCAAGTGCGTTGGCCCCATAGAAGCGGATTATATCCTGTGGGAGAAACATGTAGGCATATGTGGAAGTCATCTAGGGGGCAGAGCTCTGGCGTACAAAGCCTTGCGGCTGGGATATTACTGGCTGACAATGAAGGAGGATGCATCCGAGCTTATCAAGAGGTATGACAGTTGCCAGCGCCATGCTAATATCCAATACCAACCGACATCCCAGCTGACCTCCCTGACTGCACCTTGGCCCTTTGCCCAGTGGGGTATGGACATCCTGGGACCATTCCCTCCAGCCTCTGGACAACACAAATTCTTATTAGTAGCCGTTGACCATTTCACCAAGTGGATCGAAGCTGAGGCTCTTGCCAAGATCACCGAGGGCAAAGTAAAATCCTTCTTCTGGAAGTCTGTTGTGTGCCGATTCGGGCTGCCACACACCCTCGTCACTGATAACGGCCGACAGTTTGACAACGTGGCCTTCCGGAAATTCTGCACTGGGCTGGGCATTCGTCAACGATTCACCTCTATGGGGCACCCCCAGACCAATAGCTCAGCCGAAGTGACCAATCGCATTATCCTCCAAGGACTCAGGGCCTGGCTAGATGGCTGTAAAGGACATTGGGTGGAAGAGCTCCCTAGTGTATTGTGGGCCTACCACACGACGCCATGAGCCCCCACCGGGGAAACTCCTTTCAGCCTGGTTTTTGGGACCGAGGCCATCATTCCCGTGGAGATATGTGTCCCCAATCCCCGGACAGAGTTATACCACGAAGAGAGCAACCCAAGTCAGCTACGGGCCGATCTGGACCTAGTAGAAGAATTGCGAGACCAAGCGCGACTCCGCATGGCGGCTTTCCGTCGGTGAGCGGCCCGATACTACAATGCTCGAGTACGGTCCAAGACATTCCGCCCTGGAGACCTCATCCTACAACGAGCTGAAGTATCAAAGCCGATGGAAGAAGGCAAGCTAGCACCCAAATGGGAAGGACCATATCGTGTCACGGAGGTTCTTCATCACGGGGCATACAAAGTTGAGGAGCTAGACGGGAAACCTCTCCCCCGCACTTGGAACGTAGACAATCTACATCGGTATTATCAGTAATGTGCTAACTCCATTGATTTGAACCTGCTTGCCAGAGTGCTATTCAAAGTATTCTCATTGCTTCATTTTTGAATGATCGTACTTCTCACTTAAAGCTCGGCTCCGCGTTGGCACTTAAAGCCCGATCCGCATCGGCACTTAAGCCTGGCTCCGCGTTGGCACTTAAAGCCCGGCTCCGCATTGGCACTTAAAGCCCAGCTCCATGTCGGCACTTAAGCCCGGCTCCGCGTCGGCACTTAAAGCCTGGCTCCGAGTCGACACTTAAAGCTCGGCTCTGCATCGGCACTTAAGCCCAGCTCCACGTCGGTACTTAAAGCCTGGCTTCACGTCGGCACTTAAAGCCTGGCTCTGCATCGGCACTCAGCTCAGCCCCACGTCGGCACTCATCCCGGCTCCGTGCCGGCACCTAAGGCCCGGCTCCATGTTGGCACTCAATGCCCGACTCTGCGTCGACATATTCAACATCGCGTTAGGCATTCAACGACTTCGCATCGGCACAAGCGGGGTCCTACACTATCTATTGTTCTGACCTTCGTGTCTACAACTGAGACTGATCCTGCATCAGTTCTCTAATTGATTTTCTAATGTCCCTGAAAAAGAAATCGTGTTGTAGTTTTTTAGCCATGGGTTTTTGGTTCGCATCAACTCACACACTAGCAGACCCAATTATGATCCAAGACAAGTGTTACATATCAAAAGATTCATTAATAGCCAAAGTTTACAAAATCACCGATTTAAATCAGACTTGAAGCAATACAATGAAAATGGAAGAGACTAAGGATCACTCGGAGCTAAGTTGTCATCTTCGGGGACTTTGTCTGGCTCCAACCCCTCGATCCCGTCGACTCGGCCAATTCCTTGCTAAAGGCGCTAGACTTCCTGAAGTTCTCTACGGCCTTAGTGGCTCTCTTCTTCACCTTAGAGGCTTTCTGCTCGGCCTCCGTAACCTTCTTCTCGGCATCCATAATCTTTTGCTCAGCCTCGGCGGCCTTCTTTTCAGCTTCGATCATCGCCACCTTAAGGTCTGTAGTCTTGGCATCAGACTAGCGGGTGATCTCCTCTGCATTCTTAGCTCTCTCTTCAGTCACACCTATTTCAATGGTGGCAGAGTGTAATCGGTTCTTCAACATGTATATTTCTGACTCCGTCACCTCCAATTTCTCCTCTGTTATTCTTTATTTTTCTTCGGCCACCTGAGCATTATCCAGCTCGTTGGCCGCTTGACTGTTGGGAATTGTATCCTAAAGCCAATCATTTGATGATTGTGCTGATGTAAATTGTATATAAATTGATATATTAATAAAAGTTATTTGGTAGTTTATTCATTATAAGAACATCTTCTTAAAACTCCTAATAGTAATGAAGCTCTCAGGATCTTCCTTTATGATAAAGGAGGATTTATCTTTGAAGGTCCTTAAAAGAGTTTGCGACCAAATGATATACTATGACAGGGCCATAGTACTATCAATTATAGGATGTTGTATATCATATTTGTTGGTTGTCCTCTTAACCAAGGAGTGTAGAGACACTAGTATGACATACAGGTGAAAGTGTAGGAGTACATTTCACCGAATATGACTCATTTCTGGATACTCTACTGTCAAGAGTTAATCCGAGAAGATATAGGTATAAGTATCCTTCAGACCTGAAGATCACAACCAGTGGCTTACAAGCAACTCATTGTACTTAGGTGTTGGACCACCTGGATTTCTAATTCAGCTACGAAAGGTTACTAGGTGCAGTCAAGTACTTATGGTAGTCAGTTATGGATCAAGATGGAATTTGACCTATCCCGTTAAAAGGAGAAATGCTTGTGTTTCAATTTAGCAAGACCTTGGCCAAGGCACTTCATGTGAAAGTCACATGATCACTAAAGTTGAAATCACTTTATGGATTTGCTATTTAGAGTTGACAGGCTCTTAAGCCATCCTTAGCATTTGTGGTCAAGAGGATGAATTATACGGTAACCATTTCTTAGGGTTCTTGGAATTTTCTCGGCAACTCTTCGACCTATCCGGATGTTGGGTTCCATTGCTAGATGGGCACATCGATTAGTATAGAAAGTTGTTTCTATGCTACCAGCTTAGGTTCGAACCTAGAGAGTCATACGCATAGAAGTTTCTTAGGATGATATGTTTGCTGATCAACGATTGAGAATCGTATATGATTTAATTAATTAATTTGATTGATTAAATTATCTCAATTGGGTTAAGTACAAGTGAATAAGATTCAATTTGGTTTAAGTCCATTAGAAGGACTAGTCAATTTCAAATATTGATTTGAAATTAGACTTGATTTGGATTTAAATAGATTTAGGACTAGCCAAATTTGATTTGGGCTAGGACCATGATCTATGTGGGTTTAGTCAAAAAATTCAGATCAGATTAAACCATCACCTGAACCCAAACCTCTTGCATAAGGATCTCATATGATTAGATGGCTAAAATCTCATCTCATGAGAGATTAAATTCTTATGTAGAATTTAATGTCTAACATTAATTTTCACCGAACGTCAGATTTAGCCATGACTCTTTGGTTTTCACTGAACGTCGGATTTAGCCACGTCTCTTTGGTTTTTGCCGAGCATCCAAATTAACCAGCACCGCATACCAAACGACGGAATTCTTATTGTTAGAATTCAATGTTAAGGCTCAATTGAGACTATAAATAGAGGGCATTCTCTCACCAGAAAACACAGAACAACAATACACGATATGTCATGGATTGTAATTCTAAAAAGGTTAGAATAAAAAATCCTGGTGATTCTGGTATTAGCAAAAGTGTGGTAGATCTTAGAGGAAGATTCAAGTGGGAGGATTCAAGATCAGCAAAGCTATTTTTTCGTGAGCTAGCACTCCTAGAAATCTGATCATTTGGGGCTTCGCATGGACGATACTAGAGGCCAGACGATTGAACGGTTGTAGAGCAATAAGGATTTACCTACTGTTCTTAAGGTAAGCGATTTGATCCCTAGATCTTAAGGCAGGCTTCAAGATAAGTAGTATGACTAGTCATCTTGAAGATCAAGATATGATCTTGATATTTTTATTTATATGCATATTTGGGATCAATCGATCCTATATACAAGGCAAAGATATGATCTTGATGCATGTTAGATAGATTAGTATGTAATCTTTAAAATTCTGCATTGATAATTGTTATCAAATTTTTAAAATATGCATGCCTCGGGGATTGTTTCTTCTTACAAATGGTATCAGAGCGATGGTTTTATATTGATCTAATTTATTGCATGTAAATTAATGCTCCTATTAATTGTGTAATCAAGGCTAAAATAAATCTCAGGTCTATTCGGTCATAGATGGATTGAAAATCCAAATTACCCATTCAACAAGGTATTCTATGAAATATTGCTATGATAATTTAAATTGATCTTTAGCTTCAAAATACTGATTACACACACTCTCAAAATATATTTTATATTTGATACATGTTGATGTTATATAAAACATGATATTTGCATGTTTAGTATAAAACATAGATATGATATATGATGGCATGATGTCTATGTTATTAAACATACAAATATTTATGAGAGTCTAATTTGAATGTCAAATGTTAATTCATAATCTCTTTAGATATGATCTAAATATAGGAATTATGAGTAGTAACATAATACATATGATGCTTGATTGAAATATATGACATGTAAACATGAAATATATTTAATCCTTTGGGTTAGCTAAATCGGGTCCATAAAGGGTTAGACCCTAAGGTTTAAATCAACTGGACTGTAAGAGTATTTGATCAAATCTAATTAGATTAGGTTAAGAATGCTCTAAATCAAACAATAGTTGTAGTTGATCAAGTCCTTCTTTTTTATTAAACCAAATGGAAGTAGATTAGGCTCCGTGGTTGAGCATGAATCTCTTAGATGGTCAAATTAGAATTGGTTAACCATATGATGTCAAGGTGGGTTGGCAAGTTGCTCTAGGATCAACGATCGAATGGTTTTTAATTGGGAGCTACTCGTATTGATGCGTCTTTAATGAGTTAATGGCATATCCCTCCCATCGATCTCACTCACTTGGTCAATATGGTGAACCATTTATAATTCAGATCATTTACCTGATTCGGGTTGACCCATGCCTGTAAGAAAATCAGTCTGACTGATTTAGGTGCCACTTAACCTAACTTAATCTTGTTTCATTCTATCGATTTCATAGATTCAGTGAAAGAACTTGATTAGTCAATTTATCTTCATATTATTAAAATCCTCTAAAATTATTAGGTCCTTAAAATGAAATAGTTATATGATAACTAGATCATAGCCTCCCATTAAGGTGGGTGATAATGAGTCCGATGTCTTGATAATCATTGGAGGTATTTCATGCCTGGTGCTTATCAACCATCGGAATTATCATTCATTATATGATAAGTCAGCGTAACTATTAAATAAACAGTCAGGTGAGCCAAGCTTCACTCGGGCTTGGTTGTCTATTAATAGGTTACACTGATTATATCATTTAATGGTTAGACCTAACCAGAACTTTCAGTGGAGGCACTCCATGCCTGCTGAAGAGGTACATGGGGCAAAACTGAACACTAAGAATTATTTGGGGAAACAATTGGTTTTAAACCTACTCTTAGATGCATATGGGTTAGCCAAGCTTTACTTGGGCCTGTATATAGTTTATGAAGATCTTAGTGCCCGCTAAAGAATTAAGAATAATTCTTCGAATTGGGATGTAGAGGCTGCCAATTTGAATAAAATAGTAGGAGAATCTTTAGACTAAAGTCCAAGTCTTTAGAATGAATCAATTTATATACTAATAAACTTTAGTTTTTCCTTATGCAGAACATGGCCACTAATTTATCATTAAGGTCCCTATTGGATAGTGACAAGTTGAATGGTTCCAATTTCAATAGCTGGTTTAGAAAACTTAAGATTGTCCTTGAGCATGAGAGGATTCTATATATTCTGAATAATCTTGCACCAAAGATACCTGATGCAAACACCCAAAGTTCTGAGAGAGACACTTATCAGAAGTGGCTCAATGATAGAACTAGCGTGCGTTGTATCATGCTAGCAGCAATGAACGATGAATTCGGTTGCCGGTTCGAGAATGCTCAGCCAGAAGAAATCATTCAAGCATTGAATGAATCTTTCGGCACACCCGACGATGTTGAAAGGCACAAGACCAGTTGTGCAATTTTCAATGCTCGAATGAGGGATGGATCTCCTGTCACTGATCATGTATTGTACATGATCGAGAAGATAGAACTCCTAAGCAAGCTCGGCTTTCCCTTACATGAGCAGTTGGGAAAAGATGCAATCCTGAATTCCTTGCCTCCATCCTTCCAACCTTTCCTTACTCATTTTTGAATGATAAAACATGCAGTCAACTACCACGGTTTGTTGGGGTTGTTACAGAACTTTGAGAAGGATAACTAGCTCTCTAAGGGTTTGGTTAATATGGTTGAAGGATCTAAGGTAGGGCGTAAACCCTTTGGAAAAGGGAAGAAGAAAAAGAATAATAAAAAGGTGCAACATGCTAGGACATCAATAAGGGGTCAGATGTAGAAGAAGAAAGTTGATAAAAGTCAAGTTGAATGCTTTCACTACAAGATGCAAGGGCACTGGAAGAGGAACTATCCTCTTTACATTGCCACACTTGATCAAAACAGGCCAAAGAAGAAAAAGGAGCAAGATGTTGCTCAACAAGGTATTTATATGATAACACCTTGTAATTTTTCTGTATATGATAATCAGACCTGGGTATTGGATACCGAGAGTCCTTTTAACATTTGCAATTCATTGCAAGGACTACATGTCACCAGAAGATTTGAGGACAATGAAAGATTCCTTAATATCGGCGATGGAAGATTAGTTCCAGTTCTGACATTAGGAGTTCTTGAAATAGTTTTCAATAGAAATATCATTATACTAAATGATTGTCATTTTTGCCCAATGTTCTTGTTGAACGTAATTTTTGTAGGCCTTCTGGCCAAAAGTCATTATGAAATTTCAATAAAGGATGTTACTTTGAATATCATTATGAATGGAGTCACTGTAATGACTGGGCATTTATCTAATGGCATTTATATATTATCATAGCCTGTGAATGTAGTGCACAACTCAAGTAAGCGCCCTAGAACAACTGATGTCACAGACATTTATCTTTGGCACCATCAGCTGGGTCATATCAATAAGAACAGATTAAACAGGTTAACTCAGGAGGGAATCCTTTGAGTTGATGATTGTGAATCGTTAACTACCTGTGAATCCTGTCTTCTTGGTAAAATGACCAAGTCATCTTTTACTGGAAAAGATGAAAGAGCCAAAGAGCTATTGGGTCTAGTACATACTGATGTATGTGAACCAATGAGCACTTGTGCCAACGATGGATACTACTACTTCATTACTTTTATAGACAACCTTTTTAGGTTCGGTTATGTCTATCTTATGAGACATAAATCTGAGTTGATTGAAATATTCAAACTATATCATAAAGAAGTAGAAAAACGAACAGGAAAATGTATTAAGACCCTTCGATCAGATCGAAGAGGCGAATACCTTTCCAATGAATTTGTGACATATTTAAGAGAGAATGAGATTCTCTCCCAATGGACTCCTCCTGGAACACCGCAGCATAACGTTGTGTTGGAAAGAAGGAATCGAACTCTGTTAGACATGATTCGGTCCATGATGGGTTTTGCGAGCTTGCCAATATCATATTGGGGATACGCATTAGAATCAGCTTGTCATATTCTTAATAAGGTTCCAAGTAAGTCTGTTTCTAAAACTTCACATGAGATGTGGTATGGACATAAACCGGTTATTACCTATCTGAGAGTCTGGGGGTGTCCGGCTTATGTGAAACGTGCAAAATCAGACAAACTTGAACCCAAATCTAACAAATATTTTTTTATCGGCTATCCGAAAGAGACCAAAGGATATTACTTCTACAATACTGAAGAACAAAAGTTATTCATTAGTAATAGAGCAGTTTTTCTTGAAAATGAGTTCCTTAGTGAATGAACAAATAGCTCTAATGTTGAACTTGAGGAAGTTCATCAAGTAGAAGGAACAACACAAACCAGTGAACCCTTAGAATCTGAGTTGATTAGATCAAACTCAAAACCTATTTTAGATGCACTATTAAGGCGATCTGGTAGAATACCACATCAACAGGATTGATACTTAGGTTTCTTGGTCCAGAATGATGATCCTGTTGAACTCAATGAGAACAACGAGGATCCGATCACCTATATGGATGCTATGCAAAGGATTGACTCTAATAAATGTCTTGAGGCCAGGAAATCCGAACTTGACTCCATGAAGGACAATAATGTATGGACATTAGTTGACCCACCTGAAGGGATAAAATCCATAGGGTGTAAGTGGGTTTTCAAGAGGAAAAGAGGCACAAACGGAAAGGTTGAGACCTATAAAGCACGTCTGGTTGCTAAGGGGTATCGTCAACGTTATGGTATTGACTATGATGAAATGTTTTCTCCTGTGGTAATGCTGAAATCCATTCGGATTATGCTAGCTATAGCAGCACACTTCGATTATGAGATTTTGGCAGATAGATGTTAAAACCGCTTTTCTAAATGGTGATTTAGAAGAACAGGTGTATATGATACAGCCTGAAGGTTTTATATCTGAAGACGAGTCTAAAGTGTGCAGGCTATAGAAGTCTATTTATGGACTTAAGCAAGCATCTAGGAGTTGGAACATACGATTTGATAAAGTGATCAAATCTTATGGCTTTATTAAAAATAAAGAAGAACCTTGCATTTATAAATGGGCTAACGATTCTGTTATTGTATTTCTTGTATTATATGATATTCTCTTAATCAGGAATGATATCCCTGCATTACAAGGAATAAAGACATGGTTATCATCACAATTCTCCATGAAGATCTAGGAGAAGCATCATACATCCTAGGGATGAAGATCTATAGAGATAGATTTAAGAGGAACTTGGTTTATCCCAATCTACGTACATTGACACCGTGCTAAAAAGGTTTAGCATGGAGAATTCCAAGAAAGGCTATCTTCCGATAGGCCATGGAATTCATCTTTCTAAGAAGGATTGTTCGACAACCCCTAATGAAAGAGAACGTATGAGTCGAATTCCATATGCTTCGGTAGTGGGATCGATTATGTACACCATGACATGTACAAGACCAGATGTGACATACTCACTAGGAGTAGTGAGTAGATACCAATCTGATCCAGGAGAA
Organism: Calamus simplicifolius; assembly: GCA_900491605.1. NCBI lineage: Eukaryota > Viridiplantae > Streptophyta > Magnoliopsida > Arecales > Arecaceae > Calamus > Calamus simplicifolius. Next base: position 60,371 of record UESW01004344.1, on the reverse strand, counting down.
AAACACTGGCAAGTTATTAAGACAATCCTTAAGTATTTTAGAAATACTAAGGACCAGTGGTTAGTCTATGGAGAGTCCGATTTGAAACTTGTTGGATATACTGATTCCAGTTTCAAATCAGATCATGATGATAGCAAAAGTGTATCGAGTTTCATGTTTATTCTGAATGGTGGAGCTATTTGCTGGAAAAGTTCCAAGCAACATACAGTGGCAGATTCGATGTGCGAGGCATAGTACATCGCTGCATCAGATGCTGCGAAATAAGCTATGTGGCTGCGAAAGTTCATCTCCGAGCTTGGAGTGACACCTTCCATAAATGGACCAGTCCTGTTGTACAGTGACAGCACTGGTGCCATAGCTCAAGTAAAGGAACCACGAGCACATCAGTGCACCAAGCACATACTGCGCCGGTTTCATCTTATTCGAGAGATTGTAGACCGAGGTGACATAAATCTTCAGAAGATTGATGGAAAGGAAAACCTAGGTAACCCATTTACTAAAGCACTCAGCATCAAGGAGTTTGACAACTATAAGTTGAAGATGGGTATTAGATATTATAATGAGTGGCTTTAAGCTAAGTGGGAGTTTGTTGGAAATTGTATTCTAAAGTCAATCATTTGATGATTGTTCTGATGTAAATTGTATATAAATTGATATATTAATAAAAGTTATTTGGCAGTTTATTCATTACAAGAAGATCTTCTTAAAACTCCTAATAGTAATGAAGCCCTTAGGATCTTCCTTCACGATAAAGGAGGATTTATCTTTGAAGGTCCTTAAAAGAGTTCGCGACCAAATGATATACTATGACAAGACCATAGTACTATCAATTATAGGATGTTGTATATCATATTTGTTGGTTGTCCTCTTAACCAAGGAGTGTGGAGACACTAGTATGACATACAGGTGGAAGTGTAAGAGTACATCTCACCGAACGTGACTCATTTCCGGATACTATACTGTCAAGAGTTAATCCAAGAAGATATAGGTATAAGTATCCTTCAGACCTGAAGATCACAACCAGTGGCTTACAAGCAACTCATTGTACTTAGGTGTCGGACCACCTGGATTTCTAATCTAGCTACGAAAGGTTACTGGGTGCAGTCGAATACTTGTGGTAGTCAGTTGTGGATCAAGATGGAATTTGACCTATCCCGTTAAAAGGAGAAATGCTTGTGTTTCAATTTAGCAAGACCTTGGCCAAGGCACTTCATGTGAAAGTCACATGATCATTAAAGTTGAAATCACTTTATGGATTTGCTATTTAGAGTTGATAGACTCTTAAGCCATCCTTAGCATTTGTGGTTAAGAGGATGAATTATACGGTAACCATTTCGTAGGGTTCTTGGAGTTTGCTCGGCAACTCTTCGACCTATCCGGACGTCGGGTTCCATTGCTAGATGGGCACATCGATTAGTATAGAAAGTTGTTTCTATGCTACCGGCTTAGGTTCGAACCTAGAGAGTCACACGCATAGAAGTTTTCTAGGATGATCTGTTTGCTGATCAACGATTGAGAATCGTATATGATTTAATTAATCAATTTGATTGATTGAATTATCTCAATTGGGTTAAGTACAAGTGAATAAGATTCAATTTGGTTTAAGTCCATTAGAAGGACTAGTCAATTTCAAATATTGATTTGAAATTAGACTTGATTTGGATTTAAATAGATTCAGGACTAGCCAAATTTGATTTGGGCTAGGACCATGATCTATGTGGGTTTAGTCATAAATTTAGATCAGATTAAACCATCACCTGAACCCAAACCTCTCGCATAAGGATCTCATACGATGAGATGGCTAGAATCTCATCTCATGAGAGATTAAATTCTCATGTAGAATTTAATGCCTAACATTAATTTTTACCGAACGTCGGATTTAGCACGGCTCTTAGGTTTTCACCGAACGTCGGATTTAGCCACGTCTCTTTGGTTTTCGCCGAGCATCAGAATTAACCAAGCGCCCCGCCTTCGGCATCTCTTCGCTTTTACCAAACGACGGAATTCTTAATGTTAGAATTCAATGTTAAGGCTAAATTGAGACTATAAATAGAGGGCATTCCATCACCAGAAAACACAGAACAACAATACATGATATGTCGTAGATTGTAATTCTAAAAAGGTTAGAATAAAAAATCCTGGTGATTCTGGTGTTAGCGGAAGCATGGTGGATCTTAGAGGAAGATTCAAGTGGGAGGATTCAAGATCAGCAAAGCTGTTTTTCTGCGAGCTAGCACTTCCAAAAATCCAATCATTCGGGGCTTCACGTGGACGATACTAGAGGCCGGACGATTGAACGGCTACAGAGCAATAAGGATTTACCTACTGTTCTTAAGGTAAGCAATTTGATACCTAGATCTTAAGGCAGGCTTCAAGATAAGTAGTATGACTAGTCATCTTGAATATCAAGATATGATATTGATATTTTTATTTATATGCATTTTTTGGATCAATCGATCCTATATACAAGGAAAATATATGATCTTGATGCATGTTAGATAGATTAGTATGTAATATTTAAAATTCCGCATTGATAATTGTTATCAAATTTTTAAAATATGCATGCCTCAGGGATTGTTTCTCCCTACACTGATGCTGAGCAATTTTCAGTGCCTCTTCTGCTTTCTCGGCTCTTAGCCGGATGGCTTCGGCTTCGCCCTTTAATGCTGCTTGGGTATCCTCCAGGGCCATCTCCACCCTCTCTGCCCTAGCCTGGAGTGCTTGCATCTCCTCCAGTGATTGATCAAGAGCAGCGTCGCCCAGGGCCCAAATGTCCCTCATGGCAATCATAGAATTCAGCGCCTGGGCAGAGTGTCTAAGTTAGATGAAGAAAATAGTCTAAAAAAATGATGATGAAAAGGTTGATAATATAGCAAAGCTCACCCATAGGTGTGCCACAGACGCCTCTCGGAAGAAGGTAGCCCTCCCTTGATGTCGGAGAAGCTCCTGCAACTCGAACACGGATGCCTGGTTCAATGCTCGCTCGGCCCAGCGACTATAGTTCGCCAAAATCGATTGGAAGGAAGGATCGATGCCATTCCTTTCCGCTGACGTGGGGCCACGTGGGAGGACTCTTCCTTCAACTCTGCCACCTCCGCCACCTTTGCTGGTGGAGGCACCTCGGTTGTTGCCCCTTTGGGAGGTATGACAGCTGCTGGAGTCGGCTTTGTAGTTGAGTGGGCTGGCTCCATTTCGACGGCTTCGGGCGGGGGTGATGGTGCTTTCGCTACTCGCTTCGGAGAGGGATTGAGCAGAATAACAGAAGGGGGAGCCGGTACTGGTGAAGGCAAATCGTTTCCTCCCGCCTTGCTCCGCCCAACTTCCTCGTTGGCCTCGGCCTTACCGCGTCGTTCCTTACGGGCTCGTCGGCTTGGGCTCCTACTGCTTTGTGCCCGTGCAAGGGCTCCACGACCTCGGCCCTTCCAGTGTTGGCCCTCCTAGGAATCTTGGCTATGGCCCTCCTCTCGGCAGGGGCCCCATTCCCTTTGCCTTCCTCTTCTTGGTAACAGCTTGCCTGATCTCACGAAGTGATGGCATCATTCCTATATCAAAAAACAGGAAAGGAGTTTAAAAAAAAGGAAAGAAGAAGAGGAGGGGAAAGAGGTGAGTAATCAAGTGCTCACCACTAGATGGAATAAGGCCGGCGAGACGGAGGTTTTCGTTGGTCAGAAGCTGATTGCACCGAGGGATATCGACAGTCAGAAGCTGCCCAAATGCCATTCGATCCCTCGAGAGGATGGAAGAATCCCTATTGGCATTATTATTTGGTGTTCCCCAGCTTCCACTCACCCCCTCGACATTGGCAAAAAAGAACTTATCTTTCCACCCTTTGATAGAGGTGGAAAGATACAATTTGAGGATCCTAGTGGGTTTACGGGTAAAGAACCACCAACCCGCTTGCTTACGGAGGGTATAGAAACTGCGAAATAAGGAGATGCTAGCCTCTATACCTTGCAGGTGACAGATAATCAGAAAGCCAACGATGGTTCGGACGGAGTTAGGGACTAATTGGGAGGGTGTTAAAGAATATCTATCTAGAAGGTTGAGGATGAAAAGGTGAATGGGTAATCAAAGTCCTGCCTTAAAGAAGGCTCAGTACAAAGCAACCCTTCCGGGATAGAAAGAAGTTACCCTGTCATTAGGAGCAGGGTAGGACAGACGCATCTTTGGAGGAAAATTATATTTGGCTCCTAGGTTTACTATGTCTTGAGCAGACATAGTGGAGGCAGGCCACTCGGGGGACTCCTTGACAATGCTGGAGGGACCAGTGGCTGTCGGACGACGCCGGGGGGAGGTCCGTCCGACGGCCAGATGACTCCCGGTTCACTACAAGAGAACAAAAATATAGCGACGCCCAAATGCATCGCTAAACATGCTATTGCGATGCAATAGCGACGCAATAACGACGTCGCTCAGATGATCATCGCAATCTCAATTTGTCGCAATTGCATCGCTTCACAGCGACTCTCTGCAACGCACCAATACGTCGCAATATTGCGATGCATCAAAAATGCCTCGCTAATTTTAAAACTAATTTTTAATTTTTAATATTATTATTAAATATTGCGACGCATTCAATTGTGTCACAATATTGCGACGCATTTAGTTGCATCGCAATATTTAATAATAATATTTTAGATATAGTAGTGATGCAATTTGAGTCGCTAATGCGTCGCTAATTAAATTTTTTTAAAAATATTACGATGCCAGGTCATTGCGTCGTAATATTTAATAATAATATTTTAGATATATTAGCGATGCAATTTGAGTTGCTAATGCGTTGCTAATTAATTTTTTTAAAATATTGCGATGCCAAGTCATTGCATCGTAATATTTAATAATAATATATTTTAGATATATTAGCGATGCAATTTCAATCGCTAATGCGTCGCTAATTAATTTTTTTTAAAAATATTACGATGCTAGGTCATTGCGTCATAATATTTAATAATAATATTTTAAAAATATTAGCGATGCAATTTCAGTCGCTAATGCGTTGCTAATTAATTTTTTTTTAAAAATAAAATATTAAAAATTAAAACGGTTAATACAATTTCGTTACATTTAAATATTGATCAAAACATTCTTCACTCATATTGATCCAAACAATAATCATTCAATTTTCAAAATAATTAATATATTAAAATTTTGAAGTTTTCATGTATAAAATATAAAAAGTAAAAAAATATATCAAGAATCCGAGCGATCACGTGGAGGTTGCAAATCCTGCGACATGCGGCTAACCATATCCTATATTTGACGCATCTGATCTCGCACGTTTGCAAGGTCCTGCTGATGGCCTCACATACGCTGCTGAACCCGTGCTCAACCTCCTGCCGAACCTCCTGATGAACGTCCTACCGAACCTCCTCCGTAATAGATCTCCAAATGTCGTCTAAACGCTCGGCAGGAATATCACTAGAATATCGCGAGCTGGAGGCCTGATGGGGAAAATATGCAGAAGCTCTAGTGCCCAGACCATAGACCCTGCGGTCTCGTAGCTGGGCACCAACAGCCTCCAAAAACACACGTCGACTCTCCTCTGCTGAGTGTTCGACGGGCATCTCCCCATTAGTGGAGTCGACCTGCAATGCCTGGGAGCGAAGCTCCTTGACTCGTGTCTTTGAATTATAAAATCAACAATAAATGAATCAATAAATTTCTCTAAATAAAATTTTAGAAATTAAACAGATAATACATTAAGCTAATTTCTTACCGCAACCTCCCGTGATCGCGTATCGACCAAGGAACCGTCCCTCCTGGTGTGTGTCGCCCTGAATAGATAAAACTAACCAGGATCTCGCCCTCCTGCTCAGACTATAACAATAAAAAATTGATATTAATGCAAATATTTGTAAATAACTAAATTAGTAATTAAATTATTTATATTTTTTACCATACGGCGTCTGTGCTCCTGAATCAAAATGGAGCTCGAAGTGTGGCGGGAGACCCGTGTCAGGACCGCCCCTCTCGGATCGGCGGTTCATGCTGGCTGATGCAGACCTCCTGCGCCAGCCATCGGACTGCCAGGCCTGCTGCCACTCGTGCCAAATACCCTCTGGCACATGCGCAGGATGCTGACCCGATGACCTCCAACGATGAAGCATGTCGGAGTATCGGCGTCCCGTTAGAGCCTCCCATGCTGCCCTAATGGCATCATGGCTGGCAGGGTCCCACGTAAACTTTTTCTGCATTAAAATAAATAGTTAGTTTCAGAATTTATTAAGATTAAGTAATTTAATATCAGTGAAAAATTATATTTAATAAGTTTATCTGAAACTCAGAAAAAATAAAACTCCTCGTGGCTGCAAATATGTGGCGCAATCGTAGCCACTGGGATTTGCACGCCTCTAAAATACGGAGCTGATGTGGCTCGATACATGATGCTGCTCAATAAATCTGTTAAAAAAATGCATGTTTATAAGTAATTGACTTAAAAACATAAACATATATTTTTAATTAGTATATACTTACAGCCCATGAGCATCCAGTCAAAGTACGGTGCGGCCGATGGTGGAAGAACTCTCGGAGGTATGTGCCAATCGGCTGGATAGTAATACCAATGCATGATCACCGCCGACTGCTGGAGAGGTCGAAGGTTGTGCGATGTATGGAGATCCGAACTCTCCATCTCCAAAGCTCATGTGATCTGATGCAGCAGGGCTACATCCCTGCTCACTCCGTATGTCGTCGGTAGATCTACCTGAAAATACTAAAGATTCATGCAATTAAATTATGATTAATGATTGACTATGTAAAAATTTAACACTTATAAAATAAAGTTGAATTTTAAAAAAAACCTTTATTTAATCGGTGTCATTTGTTTCATGAAATGTTGGTTCAACATCCAATGCCGTATCGGATAGCGATTCAGTTTCATTATCATCGGAAGGAAACCGAATATTTGCATCTGCAATTTCTTGGACATCACCATTTGGATCTCTAAGTGATGTTTTAGGAGCCTTTGTGTCATCCTCAATTGCATGCATTTCCATCTCATCCTCTTGAAATGCAGGGCACTCGGCTGATTGACTTGATGAGCTCTCCTCTAATACGATTGTTGAACGTGGGGTGATTTTAGAAATAGCCCACCAATCTCGCTTGTCATTGCGCAAACTTGGATATCCGCAGTAAAACACTTGCTGAGCTTGGGATGCAAGGATGAATGGTTCATATTTCTGCAATCTTCGTCGATGGTTCACTTCAACCAAATTGTAGTCGTTATGAACCCTTTTGCCCACAGGAACTGTCGGATCGAACCAATCGTAATGAAACAATACGGTTCGTTTCATAGGCCAACCGGGATATTCAACTTCAACCACCTCTACTAACTTTCCATAATAATCCTACATATTTGCTCCAACACTTTCTCCTTTAACACACACGCCCCAGTTCTGCGTGCCTCTTGAAGCTACTAATCGTTCAATATGAAATTTGTACCTATTAACAAAATAGCCAGTAGAGGTTGTTATGGTCTTCAATGGCCATTGCGATAGACATTTAATGAAAATATTGTCGGTTGTGGACCATGGACCGTTTACCTATAAATTAATAAGCTATTCACAACCAATTCGAAAAATAAAAGTCATTATTGAAATTGATTGAGTGATACTACTCACAAATTCATAAAACCAGTAAGCGAACTCTGTTTCTAACTTTTGCCCAATTGCAACTTGAGTGATGTCGGGATTCATCCGTTGTTGTCTATCACAATACATCCTTATGGGATGATAAGGATTAAAACTTATGTTAGCAATTAAATATTATGGTATATTGTAATTTAAATTAGAAGTTCCAATTAAGCATTGAAGTATACACTTACTCAATATATGGATCGACTTCTCTACAGTTCATTAGGATGTAATAATGTGCTGCATTATACTCCATATCGCTAAGATTTCTTGACTTCTGCCCCCCAACTGAACGGCCGATACCTTTAAAAATTGATATTCTACCGTCATTAGGTTCTCCTTTGTCCACACATACGTCATTATTACGACCAAAATTTCTCGCAATGAAATAATATTTGAAATGTCAACATGTCTTAATGATGTATATATTTACCTCTCGAAAGGATACATCCAGCGATACTGCACGGGACCAGCTATGCTCTCTTCATATGGAAAGTGAACCGGTAAATGCTCCATTGAGTCAAAAAAATTAGGAGAAAATATTCGCTCCAGCTTGCATAAAATAATTGGAATTTCCTCCTCAAGCCTTGCCATGGATGCAGAAGTAATGACAGAGGCAGATAACTCCTTGAAGAACAAGCTGAGCTCCGTCAATGCCTTCCAGACATGTTGTGGAAGCAACTCACGAAAAGCTATAGGCAATAACCGTTGCATGAAAACATGGCATTCATGACTCTTCATGCCGAACAACTTGAGCTTATGCATGTCCACACACCTACCGATATTTGAGGCATAACCATCTGGAAATTTTAACCCTCTAAGCCAGTTACATAAAACTTCTCATGAATTTCTGTCAAGAGTGTAACAGGCTTTAGGATAGGTCCCGTTGGCACTCCTCCTCAAATTACCTCTTCTGCAATACTGATTAAGTTCTTCTCTTGACTTTGCAGTGTCTTTGGTTTTTCCTGGGATGTTTAGCACCATGTTAAATATGTTATCAAAGAAATTTTTCTTGATATGCATAACATCCAAGTTGTGCCGGATGAGATTTGTGCTCCAATACGGTAAATCCCAAAATATACTCCTCTTCTTCCAGTTATGTTCTTTACATATACGGCCATTTATTCTATCTGCATCGGGTTCCCAAGCATACCTCAACCCCAAATTCTCTATAGTATCAAATATATCCATGTCGGACCTAACCGGTTCGGCAAATTTTGTGACAGCTTTGTTCTTCCGAAAGGCGGTCAAGTTACGTCTGTAAGGATGATTTGGAGGAAAGAACTTCATATGATTATCAAACCATGACTGCTTACCACTCTTCTGCAATGTAAATGCATCTGAATCATATATACATGCAATGGGGGCATGCCAGACGTCCAGCAGTGCTCCAACCAAACAACATTGCATATGCTGGGAAGTCACTTATTGTCCACATCAAAGCAGCTCTCATGATGAAATTCTGTTTCATAGAAATGTCGTAGGCTAGGACTCCTGTTTCCCATAACATTTTCAATTCGGCCACCAACGGTTGCAGGAAGACATCAATCTTTTCCTTTGGATTTGATGGTCATGGAACCAAAACTATCAAAAACATTGCAGAATCTTTCATGCACTTCCATGAAGGAAGGTTATATATAGTCAGTATCACTGGCAAACATGAATACTGTTGGCCTGCTTGACCAAATGGTTGGAAGCCATCGGTACAAAGACCTAATCTCACATTCCTTATATCTTCAGCGAAATTAGGATGATTTTCATAAGCTTTTGAATCTGACGGATGCCGCATTTCATCCTCTTTAGATTTATGTTCGGCATGCCATCTCATATCAGCAGCTGTAGCCTCAGATCTGTATAATCTCTGCAGGCGTGGAGTAAGAGGAAAGTAATGCATCCTCTTGTAAGGCACACTTTTCCTCCTACTTGTACTAGCTCCCCCTTCGCCATTTTTGTACCTCGATTGCCCACAAATCTTACACCATCGCAGCTCGAAGTCTTCACCCTAATATATCATGCAATTGTTCAAGCAACAATCGATCTTATTAACTGGGAGCCCAAGCCCATGCAACAACTTCTTTGTTGAGTAAAAACTGTCTGCTACAACATTATCATTTGGCAAAATTTCCTTGATTAACCCAGCTACAGAATTGAACGCCTTTTCTGATAATCGATGTTCTACCTTAATATTCAACAACCGAGCAGTCGTAGACAACTGGAAATGTCCCTCACAACCAGGATACAATTCTTGATTTGCAGCACGCAACATATCATAAAATTGCTATGCATATGGATTTGGTTCTTCCATAAATATATTCTGATTGAATTCATTACCCGATGCATTCATCACCATTTCTTCATATGTGTTTAAATTCACAAATGGTTCATCTATGGGAATTGATACTTGTTGGCTTGTAACAACTGCTGGAATTTCTTCTGGTTCACCATGACAGTACCAAACATCGTAATCAGGAACAAACCCCTTTTTACACAAATGCACCTTAACAGTTTCAACATCTATGTAGGCTATATTCTGACACCTATGATAGTTGCATGGGCACCTAATCCTAGGCCCATCCATCCATTCATGTTGGCTACATGAAAATGCGATAAAATCTTTCAATCCATTCAGAAAATCTGGATTAAGCAAGCCATCTTTTATCCTTGCATACATCCACGAGCGAGCCCCGCTCATTTTTGACCGACTTATACAATTTCTGGTAAACCATTAAAGGAAACCACATTATAAAACTAAATTAGCATTACTAAATATATAACTAAATTATTTCTTTTACACAACTAAGGTTAATAACAACCATTTAAATCATTTATAACTAAACCAATATTCTTTTACACAACTAAGGTCCCTACCCTGCAAGGCCGGGCCACGACTACGATCCTTGGCGTGCTAGCAAGTATCGAGGCACAGGTTCATGCCAGGCTAATGTTAGGGATTGAGTTCGGGTCGGGCCGCAAGGTGGTCCGTTCAATCATGAGACTTCACAAGCATTCAAGTGTCCTAAATTAATTTCACCTTCACTCCATATCTAAAAGGTAAGGCCCTATCCCATTCAAGAATATTTTTTGTGATATGTTATTCTGCTATTAATTATCATCGATCGGTTACGTTAAAATTTCAACAACATTTTCCTATATGTTCTCCTAGATGTGTGGAATATATGACACACTAGGAGAACGTATGAGCAAATACAAACCGCAATCTCAACCAACGATGATTAATAGCAGACTAGCATATCGCAAAAAATATTCTCAAACTGTCCACCAGGACAATTTGAGAATTTGCAAGACTAAGTCTTACAAATTCTCAAACGGGTCTAAAGGTTATAGTGCTGTGATTAATAATATGGAAATTCGAAGACAATCGAACTTATGCTTGTTATTCATAAATTCTTATCAATTATACATATATAGGAATAGTGTTCTATATATAGTCACTGACTTCTTAAGATTATTATGTCGAATATAAATGTTTGTGAAGACTAAAATATAAATCATTGAAACTACTAATTTATTGCTGAAAATTAAATAAAACTACAACAAGACTTTCATTCTAGCATTACATAATTTAATGCATCATTCAATTTGAAGCAGAATGTAAATAATCAAGACATAACAATTGTAAATAACTACAAATGCACAAATATTATTGCATAAACAGCTATAAAGAAATGAAAAGCTACGACTGCTATTTTGAAATTAGCTAATCTAAAGAGTTATGGTTAATGATCTAAATTAGTTGACCTAAATAGCTAAGCTAATTCAACTCGACCTATCTAAAGAGTTTTGATTGATGATCTAAAGAGCTAATGTTGATGGTCTAAAATCAGCTTACTTGAAAAGTTAAAATTGATAAGCTAAATTAATTGACCTAAATAGCTACGATTTATGAGTTAAATCAGTTGATTTAAATAGTCATGATTGATGAGCTAAATCAGTCTATCTAAAGAGCTTATTAGAGTGATCATTCTCCATATATATATATATATATATAGTAATACTATTGTGTGACCATTGAATTAGTCCTATCGAAGCAAGTATCACTTAGTATCAGTATTGTGTGACATAAATTAATACGGTCGGGAAAACCCCCCTGTTAAATTTTTTTTTGGTGGCCTGGCCACCGTGGCCATGGCCGGAGAAGAAGAAGGGGGGGTGTGGTGGGGAAAACCCCCCTGTTAATTTTTTTTTTGGTGGCCTGGCCACCGTGGCCAGGCCACGGCAGCGGCCGTGGCCGTGGCCGAAAAAGACCAAGGGGGGGGGGTGGGGAAAACCCCCCTTGTTAAATTTTTTTTTGGTGGCCTGGCCACCGTGGCCAGGCCACGGCAGCGGCCGTGGCTGGAGAAGACGAAGGGGGGGTGGGGAAAACCCCCCTGTTAATTAATTTTTTTGGTGGCCTAGCCACCGTGGCCAGGCCACGGCCGTGGCCGTGGCCGGAGAAGACGAAGGGGGGTTGGGGAAAACCCCTCCTGTTTTTTTTTTTTTTTTAAATAAGGAGGAGGGGGGGCTTACCTCGGTCGAGATGGGATGGCTATTTTTTTTAAAATTTATTATGGATTAGCGACGCAAGAACGCGTCGCTAATCCATCGCTAATTTGCCTTTTTTATTATTTTATGCAAAACTTAGCGACGCAACAAATTGCGTCGCTAATGCGTTGCTAATTTGGCGCCAATGTCCGAAAGGAAAATTAATTTTATTTTCTGAGAAAATGCATCGATAATGCGTCGTAATATTTTTATTTGATAATTATATTTGAAGAAAATTATATTTTCTGAAAATAATTGCGACGGATATATTGCAGCGCAATGTTTTTTTTAATTTTTTTATTATATTTATTTTTCTAAAAAATATTGCGATGCAATATATGCATCGCAATATTAAAACTAGTTTTCTCTGGGAAAATTATTTTTATTTTTTAGGAAATTGCGTCGCTAATGCGTCGTTTATTTTTTTAATAAATATAACTGATAAAAATTATATTTTTTGAAAATAATTGTGACGCATATTGTGTCGCAATATTTTTTTTAATTTTTTTATTATCTTTATTTTTTTAAAAAAACATTGCGACGCAATATATGCGTCGCAATATTAAAACTGGTTTTCTCTGGGAAAATTATTTTATTTTCTAGAAAATTGCATCGCTAATGCGTCGCAATATGTTTTTAATAATTATAACAGATAAAAATTATATTTTCTAAAAATAATTGCAATGCATATATATGCGTCGCAATGTTTTTTTTAAATTTTTTTATTACATTTATTTTTCTAAAAAATATTGCGACGTAATATATGCGTCGCAATATTAAAACTTGTTTTTTTCTGAGAAATTTATTTTTATTTTCTAAGAAATTGCATCGCAAATGCGTTGTAATATTTTTTTAATAATTATAACTGATAAAAATTATATTTTATTTTTTTAATAATTACAGCTGATAAAAATTATATTTTTTGAAAATAATTGTGATCGATCCAAGCCCTGATCCCGATCGGCCACGATCGATCTCAGACCGCGGCGATCGGTTCGATCGCCAACGATCCGACGGTTGTGATCGATACAAGCCCTGATCCCGATCAGCCACAACCGATCTCGGACTACGGCGATCGGTTCGATCGTTGATGATCCGATGGTTGCGATCGATCCAAGCCTTGATTCCGATCGGCCACGACCGATCTCGGACTGCGGTGATCGGTCCGATCACCGATGATCTGACGGTTGCGATCGATCCAAGCTATGATTCCGATCGGCCACGATCGATCTTGGACCGCGGCGATCGGTCCGATCGCCGATGATCCAATGTTTGCGATCGATCCAAGCCCTGATCCCGATCGGCCACGACCGATCTTGGACTGCGGCGATCGATCCGATCATCGACGATCCGACGGTTGCGATCGATCCAAGCCCTGATCCCGATCAGCCATGATCGATCTTGGACCGCAGTGATCGGTCCGATCACCGATGATCTGGCGGTTGCGATCGATCCAAGCCCTGATCTTGATCGGCCACGACTGATCTCGGACCGCGGCGATCGGTCCGATCCGACGGTTGCGATCGATCCAAGCCCTGATCCCGATCGGCCATGATCGATCTCAGACCACGGCGATCGATCTGATCGCCGACGATTCGATGATTGCAATCGATCCAAGCCCTGATCCCGATCGGCCACGATCGATCTCGGACTGCGGCGATCGATCCGATCGTTGACGATCCGATGGGTGCGATTGATCCAAGCCTAGATCCCGATCAGCCACGACTGATCTCGAACCGCAGCGATTGGTCCGATTGCCGATGATCCGATGGTTGCGATCGATCCAAGCCCTGATCCCGATCGACCACGACCGATCTCGGACTGCGGTGATCGGTCCGATCACCGACGATCCGACGGCTGCGATCGATCCAAGCCCTCATCCCGATCGACCACAACCAATCTCAGACCGCGGCGATCGATCTAATCACCAACGATCCGATGGTTGCGATGGATCCAAGCCTAGATCCCGATCGGTCACGACCGATCTCGGACCATAGCAATCGGTCCGATCACCGACGATCTGACGGTTGCGATCGATCCAAGCCCTGATCCCGATCGGCCACGACCGATGTTGGACCGCGGCGATCGGTCTGATCGCTGATGATCTGACGATTGCAATTGATCCAAGCCCTGATCTCGATCGGCCACGACCGATCTCGGACTGCGGTGATCGGTCCAATCGTCGACGATCCAAAGGTTACGATCAATCTAAGCCCTGATCCCGATCGGCCACGACTGATCTCAAACCGCTGTGATCGGTCCGATCGCCGATGATCTGATGGTTGCGATCGATCCAAGCCCTGATCCCGATCGGCCACGACCGATCTTGGACTGCGGTGATCGGTCCAATCGCTGACGATCCGATGGTTGCGATCGATCCAAGCCCTGATCCCGATCGGCCACGACCGATCTCGGATAGCGGCGATCAGTCCAATCGCCGATGATCCAACGGTTGTGATCGATCCAAGCCCTGATCCTGATCAGCCACGATCAATCTCAGACCATGGCGATGGATTCGATCGCCGACTATCTGACGGTTGCTATCGATCCAAGCCCTGATTCCGATCGGCCATGACCGAAGTCAAACCGCGGCGATCAGTTGATCGCCGACGATCCAACGGTTGCGATCGATCCAAGCCCTGATCCCGATCGGCCACGACCGATCTCGGACCGTAGCAATCGGTCCGATCACCGACGATCCGACGGTTGCGATCGATCCAAGCCCTGATCCCGGTTGGTGATGAATGATCTCGAACCGTCGCGATCGTCCCGATCAGCGATGATCCGACGGTTGCGATCGATCGAAGCCATGATCGATCCCGGTCGGTGATGACCGATCCAACGCATGTACCGAAATTAATTTTTTTAAAACAATTGTGACGTATTTCGTTGTGTCACAATGTTTTATTTTTAATATTTTTATCTTTTAATTATATTTTATAAAATTTAATTTTTTAAAAATATTGCGACGCAATACGGGCATCGCTACATTAAAATTATTTTTATTATTTACTATTTTTATGTGTCTCTATTGCGTCACTATTTAACATATTTAAATTTTTTAAAAACATTGTGATGCACTGAGTTGCATCGCAATATTTTTATTTCATAATTCTTTTTAATATTTTAAAAAATTTAATTTTTTTTAAAAAAATATTGCGACGCAATACTTGTATCGCTAAATTAAAAATTATTTTTATTAATTTACTATTTTATTGCATCGCTAGTGTGTCGCTATTTAACATAATTAATTTTTAAAAAACATTGCGACGCACTGTGTTGCATCGCAATATTTTTATTTCATAATTATATTTAATATTTTTATAAAATTTAATTTTTTTAAAAAATATTAGATGCAATACTTGCATTGATAAATTAAAAATTATTTTTATTAATTTACTATTTTATTGCATCGCTATTTAACATAATTAAATTTTTTAAAAATATTGCGACGCATTGAGTTGCGTTGTAATATTTCTATTCCATATTATATTTTATAAATATTAATTTTATTTAATATAATTGTGATGCAATTAGTACATCGCTAAATTAAAAATAATTTTTCTAATTTTTTGATTTATTGCGTCGCTATTTAGCATAATTAATTTTTTAAAAACATTGCGATGCATTGAGTTGCGTCGCAATATTTTATATTTCATAATTCTATTTTATAAAAACTAAATTTAAAATATTACGATGCATTACTTGCATTGCTAAATTAAAAATTAAATTTTTTATTTTTCTATTTATTGAGTCGCTAATACATCACTAATTGCATCGCAATATTTTGTTGTCATGGAGGCATCGCAATTTGGTCGCAATTTAGTGATGCAACGATGCATCGCTAAATTTGCGTCGCTCTTTCAGTATTTTCTTGTAGTGGTTGTGGGGCGTCCGGTCGACCGCCGCCGTTCCGACGAAGTATGATCAAAAGATGGGGTGCTCCAATGAGTCGGTAAGGAAGCAAAAGGTTGAGAAGGAATGGAGGAACGACCCCAAAATCAGAAATAGAACAAGAAGGCAGAGAAGCTTTGGGAACTAACTTGGAAAACTCAAACCGAGATTGAAGGAGCACGAGGAGGAGAACAGAAACAGGAGGTAAACGGATGCTTGAGGATTCAAGGTAGGGGGTTGTAACGTAAGAGAAGGTGGGGATTCAAAGATAAGGACGATCTTTCTCTTTTATAACCCCATTTCAAATCATCCTGCGATTGTCCGATCTGGCCATATGTCTGCTTTCCACTGGAAAACGCTTTGGCAGCCCATCGGCGCGAGAAACGCGAAGAACACCACCAATAAAAAGGTGGCGGTGATCTTACCGCAATGATGATGCTCACCTTTTTTGTTGACCCAATTATTAATTTTGATGATAAACAAAACTATTTGAGTATAACTCATGAAGTTACTAATGATTTTGATTAAGTGTTTCAGATTATAATTTGTTTAAATGATCAAAATCTCGAGAGAAATCAAGTTCGGAGCTTAATTCTAATGTCAAGGTAAGATTGCAGACATTAGAGTCGACACCTAGAATCACAGAGTCGACTTCGAAAAACGGCATGGATTAGTGTCAACACCTGAAACCTGCAGAGTCGATCCTAGTAGACAAACAGAGAGATGGTTTTTTGGGTCTCAAATTAGAGTCGACACCTGAGGAGTTAGAGTCGACTCCAGAAGAAAAATTTGTCGACCCCAGAAAAGTTAGGGCAGACTCCAAATCAGGTTGTTTTGGGAATTTCAAGTTAGAGTCGACCCCAGGAAAGTCAGAGCCGACTCCAGATTATCAGAAATGACTTTCAGATGTGTCAGAACGTCTCTAAACCTTACTTTTTATTTTAAATCTCAACGGCTATTACCTTATTTGTTCCTAACTTTTCTTCCATTTTGATTCTAATGGATAGTTTTCATCTATTCTTAGTTTTAGAAGGATCTATAAGAGCATAAGGGATGTGACTGTTTGAAAGATGAGAAAAAAAAATAGAGAAGAAAAAGAAGAGAAAAATCCGAGAGAAAATTAGAGGGAAAAAATCAAAAGGAAAGATTGTATTGATTCCCTAAGAGAAAAGAGAGAAATCCCTAGTCTTCACACTTTCATTTTGAAGAGATTCTAAGTTTGAAGAAGCAAATAAGCAAGCCCTAGTTCCTGTTCTTCATCTGTTCTTCTGAGCTTCAAGAAATACTCAAGGAAGATCCATTCAAAAGCAAGAAAGAGGAGAAGAATCAAGGCACAAAGATCTACAAATCAGGCTTACATTTCTATCTCTTTGTTTGAATAGTTAACTTGTCTTATTTGCTCATTTAAGGAGCAGTTGTTGTATCAATCATTCTCGTTTTTCTTGTGAACTGAGTCAATCAGGTGATTAAATCAGTTGAGGCAGATTGCCTTGTGCAAGCAGTTACTTGTGTGTAAGGTTTTGTGCTGGTGAACCTTGAAAACTAGCTGGATTCGTGTGTGCCCAGGAAAACAATAAGTTTGAGTTATGATCTTGTGAAACAACTCTACTGTAATCAAGGTTGATTATAGTGTGGACCCAAGAGGTACTTGGGAGTGGACGTAGGTGTAGGTACATAGAACCACTATAAAATCTCTATGTTTGCAGTGCTTGACTCTTTATCTCTTCATCTTCATCTCCTCATTACATATTCTATTTTAATTGTTGCATATCTATGATTTATTTTAAGTTGGGGGTTTTACTTCAAAAGAGTTTAAATTTTTTAAAAGACCCAATTCACCCCCCTCCCTCTTGGGTTGCTATCTAGGACAACAATTGGTATCAGAGCTAGTGCTCATTTTTCCTTGATCTAATAATCAAGAGTTAAAGATCCAAATGGCAGCTCAAGTTGCTCAACCTTTTCTGAAGGACAATCTATGAATCATCCTCCTTTATTTAATGGTTCAATTATTCTTATTGGAAAGCTAGAATAAAAATTTTCATTCAAGCACTTGACTATGATCTATGGAGTATTATAGTCAATGGACCTCACACACCCACTACAAGACTTAATGGCATGGAAATTCCTAAATCAGAAATGGAATGGGATGAACATAATAAGAAGTTGGCACAACTAAATGCCAAGGCTATGAATGTTTTGTACTATTCTTTAGATGCAAATGAATTTAATCGTATATCTGTTTGCATGTCTGCTAAAAAAATTTGGAATAAATTAGAGGTTACCCATGAGGGAACCAATCAGGTAAAGAAATCCAAGATTAACATGCTTGTTCATAAATATGAATTGTTCAAAATGGATGCATGTAAATCTATTTCTGATATGTTTACAAGATTTACTGACATTGTTAATGGTTTAAAAAGTCTTGGTAAATCTTATGATAACTCTGATCTTGTGAGAAAGGTGTTGCGTTCTTTGCCTAGGACATGGGAAGCTAAAGTCACTGCAATACAAGAGGCAAAAGATCTGAGCACTTTACCCTAGAAGAACTTTTGGGATCCTTGATGACTCATGAGCTTCAAGTCAAGCAACATGTTAAAGAAGATGAGTCAAAGAAGAAAAGGACTATGGCTCTCAAAATTTTAGAATGTAAGGAAGAATCTGATGAATCTGAAGATGACAGTGATGATGAGGACATGGCACTCATCACAAGGAAATTCAAGAGATTCATGAAGAA
>UESW01004344.1:0-39676 GCA_900491605.1 Calamus simplicifolius | reverse complement strand
CTGAAATTTTTCAAGAAAGTCACAAATGAGAAAAATACTACCATAGTGTCTCTAAGAAGTGATCACGAGACTGAATTTGAAAATCACTTATTTAAAAAATTCTATTTTAAAAAAGGCATACATCATAATTTTTCTGCACTAGAATACCTCAGCAAAATTGAGTTATAGAGAGAAAAAATAGGACTCTAGAAGACATGGCCCGTACCATGCTATGTGAAAGCAAACTTCCTAAATACTTTTGGCGGAAGCTATTAACACAAGCATATTACATCCTATATAGATCCCTAATTAGACCTATCTTAAGGAAACACCCTATGAATTATGGCATGATAGGAAACCCAATTTAGGCTACTTTCATGCATTTGGTTGTAGATGCTTCATCCATAACAATGGTAAAGATAATCTTGGAAAGTTTGACGCTAAATCTGATGAAGGCATTTTCTTAGGATATTCAACCTCTAGTAAAGCCTATAGAGTATTCAATAAGAAGAGTCTAGTTGTAGAAGAATCCATTCATGTAGTCTTTGATGAGTCTTTAGCATCAAGTTCGGAAAAGATTGATGATGAGGAAGATACAAGTTTACTTGAAAGAGGTATTGAAAAATTAGATGTATCTTCAGATCATGAACAAGAAGCAAAAGATGAAGATTTACCTTTGGCTGATGTTATTGATACTGCTCATAATGATATAGATCTGCCTAGAGATTGGAGATATGCTCATGATCATCCAAGGGATTTGATCATAGGTGATCCATCTCAAGGAGTAAGAACTAGATCATCCATGAGAAATATCAATAATCATCTTGCATTTGTATCTCAAATAGAACCTGAAAACCATAGAAGAAGCTGAAAAAGATAGCAATTGGATGTTAGCTATGCAAGAAGAGTTAAACCAATTCACTAGGAATAAGGTATGGACCCTAGTAGACAGACCTAGAGACCACCCATAATAGGATCTAAATGGGTTTTAGAAATAAATTAGATAAAAATGGCACAGTCATTAGGAATAAAGCTAGGCTAGTTGCAAAAGATATAATCAAGAAGAAGGAATAGATTTTGATGAAACTTTTGCTCCTGTAGCTAGATTAGAAGCCATTAGACTATTGCTTGCATTTGCATGTCATATGAATTTCAACTTATTTCAAATGGATGTTAAAAGTGCATTTTAAATGGTTTATAAATGAGGAAGTTTATGTTGAACAACCTCCTGGTTTTGAAGATCATGAATTTTAAACCATGTTTTTAAATTACACAAAGCACTTTATGGTTTAAAACAAGCACCTAGAGCTTGGTATGATAGATTGAGTAAATTTTTGATTGAAAATGGATTTACAAGAGGAAATGTTGACAAAACCTTGTTTTTAAAAGAAAAGAAATGGATTTATTGGTTGTACAGATTTACGTTGATGATATTGTCTTCGGTGCTACTAACAATCTTCTTTGCCAAGAATTCGCTAAGTTAATGCAGGGAGAATTCGAGATGAGCATGATGGGAGAACTTAACTTCTTCCTTGGACTTCAAATTAGACAAGAGAAAGCTAGAATTTTTCATTAACCAAGCAAAGTACACGAAGGAAATACTTAAGAAGTTTGGTATGGAATCTGCTAAACCTCTTGGCACGCCAATGAGTCCTTCATGCAAGCTGGACAAAGATGAAGATGGTAAGAAAGTAGATCAAAATATTACCGAGGTATGATCGGATCTCTACTTTACTTAACTGCAAGTAGACATGATATCATGTTTGCTGTTTGTTTATGTGCAAGATATCAATCTGAACCTAAAGAATCACATTTTATTGCTGTTAAAAGAATCTTTAGATATCTAATGGAACTAAAAATGTAGGAGTATGGTATTCTAGAGACTCAACACTTAATTTGATTGCTTATTCTGATTCTGATTATGCTGGATGTAAATTAGATAGAAAAAGTACAAGTGGTGCATGCCAATTTTTAGGAGGTAACTTAATCTCTTGGTTTAGCAAGAAGCAAAATTCGGTTGCATTATCCACTGCTGAGGCAGAGTATGTTGCGGCTAGAAGCTGCTGTGCTCAAATCCTTTGGATTAAGCGACAACTTGAAGATTATGGCATCACACTTGATAAAATTCCTATTAGATGTGATAATACTAGTGCAATCAATCTAACTAAGAATCCAATTCAACATTCTAGAACTAAACACATAGAAATTAGACATCACTTTATTAGAGAACATATCGTTAATAATGATATTTGTCTTGATTATGTGAACACTAATGATTAATTGGCTGATATTTTACCAAACCTTTGAGTGAGGAGAGATTTTGTTTCTTAGAGGAGAATTAGGAGTTTGTGATCCTTTAGATTGATTTTCTGAAACTCTCAAGGACAACTATCTAAATTTTGGTAAATTTCTTGAAAATCTTTTACACTTTATAAGAAATTTATCTAGAAGTTTGATTCATTGATTCCCCAATTATTAAGGAGAATTTATCTAGATTTTGATGATCAATTTGATTAGTTTTAGATCCTTGAAATTCACTTTTTTCACTGAAACTATTGTGGAGTCGACACCTTCAGTCTTGGAGTCGACACCTTATCTTTAGAGCTTTTGTCTGCTCATTAGAGCCGACTCTGGCTTCTGCAGAGCCAACTCTAATTCGAGCGCTGACTAATTTTTTGTTCAGAGCTGACACCTCACTTTGCGGGAGTCGACTCTAAGTGAAAATCGTCACTTTATTAGGGTAGAGTCAACACTTTTGATGACTCAATCCTTTTCAAATCTTTCAAATCCTTCTCCAAAGCATTCCAAACTTTTTCAAACTCTTCAAAACCCTTGATTTCAACCTCCATTGACCTCCAATGGCTCCAAGAGACGAGGATCCATGTTTGGTGCGGCCGTTCCCACGGGAGATGCTCCGTTCGAAGAACCGCGAGGCAATCGTCTTCTAGCTCTTCGTCTTCCTCTTCTTCTACTCCGGAAGCTTCTCCATCATCCACCCACATTGACTTGTTGCCGGGAAGGTTATCACTATGGAAAGGAAGGTAGATTTTGATCTATTTGAGTTGGAAGGTTTTTCTATCAGGAGACAAATAAGAGAAATGGGTTGGGAGAAGATTTGCTCACTGTATGTTCCGACCTACCCTACCCTTGTGAAGGAGTTCTACAGTGATCTATGTAGAGGGGAAGGAGGTCTTGTAAGTTTTGTGCATGGAACAGAGTGGTGATCACTACAGAGTCACTGGAAATCTTCTGGAAGATGCCCACTGTTGGTTTGACTGCCAGTCAGCATGATGATAGAGTGGAGCCCTGTCAAGGATGCTTGGGAGGGAAATTTCTGAGTTTGAAGAGGTAATGGCAAATCAACTCAACTTGGAACTCAGATTACTTCATAATATTTGTGGCAGAATCTTGTTTCCTAAGATTGGAAGGTTCGAGTATGTCTCGGAGCGAGACATTCTTCTGATGGATTGTATCATTACTGGTCAACCAGTAAATTTGGCTGGGATGATGATTAGTTATATGGCAGAGGCAGCTACAAAGAAAAGATCTACACTGCCATATGGTATGGTTCTCACACTGTGTTCAGAAGCCAAGGTGTAAAGATAATGGAGAAAGAATCGCAAAGAAATCTCAGATATACTGGCTACTACAGCATCTCCACTATTCATAGAATGGGCTTCAGGAAAGTTAATGGCCAGTGGCAAAGGAGAGGACAAGAAGCCAGAATTGAGAAGGCCAGAGATGAGGATGTCTCTGGATCATCTGTTGCTGGACCGAGCACTTCTTCACCCCCTTAGGTGGCATCGGGTTTGTTTGATGAGTCAGTAGGCTTTTCAGAGAGGCAGCTTGATCAGCTCAGGGTCTTATTGACTGAGCATGATTCAGAGATGAGAGATGAGATGAGGCAGCTCTCTGCTAAGCTTGACATGATTGCATCTTCATTGGACAGATCTGTGGTTACCCTATCCTCTGAGCTTCATAAGATTTTTGAAAGGCTGGAAGGGATCGCAGATGGATCTAGAGCTTACCTTGATGCCACTGGACAACTAAAAAGGGATATAGATTTTGCTATTACTCAGATTGAGGGATGTCTTGAAGGCTTCAAGTGATCACAGAAAGACGAGATTATGGAATTAATAGGTCATCTGAATAGAATTGTCTACAAACATACTTGATTGACCTTCTACTTCCTATATTGATGTCTATCCAAGCCAACTCAAGTCAAATCCCAATTAGCCTTTAAGATCCTGTCAAATCAAAATTTAGCTTTTATGTTATTTTGATAGCTTGTACTTAGGACATTTACTGTTTTGTATCTTGGTACATGATGTAATGCAATGTTTTGATGTAATGAAACACTGTTTGAATGATCATACAATTTTGATACAATAATGATTGCAATGAATGATATCTATTCTTCAATTTTCTGAATTTGAATATCACTTTAAAATTCTTTATACAATTATTTTTCACCTTTTTGTTGATAACAAAAAAAGGGAGAAAAGAAGAATTGTATATGCATAAGGGAGAGAGAATGAGAATTTAATATATTCAATCTAAAAGAAATATGCATAAAGAAAGGGGGAGTTATATTATGCAGGGGGAGCATAATTTTTATTTGATACAGTTCATGTTGATCATTATTGATCAATTTTGCTTATTTTGAAACTGTGGCTTATTTCTTAAATTGAACAAATTTAAAGTCTTGATAAAGTTTACAATGCTTATGAATTCTAATGCATATACTCAAAGTTTTTGTCATCATCAAAAAGGGAGAGATTGTTGACCAATTATTAATTTTGATGATAAACAAAACTATTTGAGTATAACTCATGAAGTTACTAATGATTTTGATTAAGTGTTTCAGTTTATAACTTGTTTAAATGATCAAAATCTCGAGAGAAATCAAGTTCGGAGATTAATTCTAATGTTAAGGTAAGATTGCAGACATTAGAGTCGACACCTAGAATCATAGAGTCGACTCCGAAAAATGACACGGATTAGAGTCGACACCTGAAACCTGCATAGTCGATCCCAGTAGAAAAATAGAGAGATGGTTTTTCGGGTCTCAAATTAGAGTCGACACCTGAAGAGTTAGAGTCGACTCCAGAAGAAAAATGTATCGACTCCAGAAAAGTTAGAGCAGAGTCTAAATCGGGCTGTTTTGGGGATTTCAAGTTAGAGACGACCCTAGGAAAGTCAGAGCTGACTCCAGATTGTCAGAAATGACTTTTAGATGTGTCAGAACGTCTCTAAACCTTACTTTTTATTTAAATCTCAACGGCTATTACCTTATTTGTTCCTAACTTTTCTTCCATTTTGATTCTAACGGATAGTTTTCATCTATTCTTAGTTTTGGAAGGATCTATAGAGCATGAGGGATGTGACCGTTTGAAAGATGAGAAAAAGAAAAATAGAGAAGAAAAAGAAGAGAAAAATCTAGAGAAAATTAGAGGGAAAAAATCAAAAGGAAAGATCGTATTGATTCCCTAAGAGAAAAGAGAGAAATCCCTAGTCTTCACACTTTCATTTTGAAGAGATTTCTAAGTTTGAAGAAGCAAACAAGCAAGCCCTAGTTCCTGTTCTTCATCTGTTCTTCCGAGCTTCAAGAGAATACTCAAGGAAGATCCATTCAAAAGCAAGAAAGAGGAGAAGAATCAAGCCACAAAGATCTACAAATCAGGCTTACATTTCTCTCTTTGTTTGAATAGTTAACTTGTCTTATTTGCTCATTTAAGGAGCAGTTGTTGTATCAAACATTCTTATTATTTTTTGTGAACTGAGTCAATCGGGTGATTGAATCAGTTGAGGCATATTGCCTTGTGCAAGCAGTTGCTTGTGTGTAAGGTTTTGTGCTGGTGAACCTTGAAAACCAGCTAGGTTCGTTGTGTGCCCAGGAAAACAACAAGCTTGAGTTGTGATCTTGTGAAACCACTCTGCTGTAATCAAGGTTTATTATAGTGTGGACCCAAGAGGTACTTGGGGTGGACGTGGGTGTAGGTACACCAAACCACTATAAAATCTCTGTGTTTGCAGTGCTTGACTCTTTATCTCTTCCTCTTCATCTCCTCATTGCATATTTTGTTTTAATTCACTACAAGATTTTTGGCTTTCAACAATGATTTTTTTTCATTGCTGAAAGTGCTAAAATCGTTGCGGAAAACTTTTCGCAATGAATTTATATTCGTTACGATTCGTTACAGAAAGTTGGTTGCTGAAGCTCAAATCACTACTTTTAGCAACGAATACAATTCGTTACAGAAAGTCTACTTTTGCAACGAAAACATTTCGTTGCGGAATCTAGAAAATTCGTTGCTACTACTTTCAAAAAAAATACGATAATTCGTTACTGAAGTCGAGTTTCTGCAACAAATTTATTTTGGTTGCTGAAACAAAATTCGTTGCTAAATGTTTGCTGCAACGAATGTTTTTTTTAGTCAAATTTGTTACTGAATATGAGTTTCTGCAACGAACTTAATTTCATTGCGGAAAAGAGATCGTTGCTAAATAATTTTATTTTCATTGCAAATTCATTTAAAATTATTGCAATTATAACTTGTTCCTAATATTAAATTCGTTGTGGAAAGCCAAATTAGTTACGAATGACTCTAAATTAAAGTTCATGAAACTAAATAGCATTAATAAATACATCAACAAAGTCCAAAATCCAAAATACAATCGAAATGTTTTAAACCAAAGTAAAGTATTTGATATCAGCTTAAAAAAAAGATAAAAGAGTGAACAATGCATAGACAACTCAATCTCTCTCATCCAAGATGTCAGTGGAAGATACAACTCAATCTCTCTCATCCAAGATGTCAGTGGAAGATGAAGGTGGAGGGTTGCTCGACGATGTAACCTGTGAAGTCTCAATCGCAGTCATGCGGGCCATAACATTCTCTAGCACTGAGGACATGGTGCCGATCTTTTCGTTGGCTTGCTGAAGCTGCTGAACAAGCTCATCATAAGAGGGTCGATCGACATTGTGGATCGTAGAAGATTCAACAAACTGTCTCTCCCCTAATTGACGACTAGTTTGAATACGCGACCATCCTGGAGCATATGCTGATCGAGGCCCCAAAACCTTCTCCATAATTTGAAGGTCAGTGAGCTGGTTCTCTGAGTCATTCTTATATGTCATCATCTGGGCCTATCAGAGAAAAATATGAAATGAAAAAAAAGATATCATTTCCATAACAATAATATGGACAAAACATCATAATTTAGAATTAAATACTTACATATTGGTCTCGACATATGTCGGATGTCCACTTGTCTGTCTTCTCGTCATGACGAAGCTCCTTCCAACTTTTGATATTATCAACAGCGACATTCCTATTGCGACGAACATGATGGTTTGCTGTTGTCACTGATCCATTCTTAGTCTTTGTCTTTCTATTGCGGAGGTTCTTAATATTCTTCTCTCGCCTTTCCTATAATAAAAAAAGAGATAACTAATAACTTTGAAGCATGAAAATCTAGCAAATGAACACATAAGAAATTCATGACTCAATAAAACAATGTAATCAAATAATCATACCTGCCATTCTTTTGACCTCCAATTTTTGACTAAGAACTTCCAATCTTCAGGTTTACAATACACTTAGATTTTCTTATCACAATCAAGTAATGTATTAAAATAACTTGCAGCTCCAAATCATCCCTCTAATTGAATCACAAAATTTTAACTTAAACTCTTATCAGTTCAATCTCCCTGTCACGATGCTCCCCCCCCCCCCCCCCCCTCAGCTACTTGGAACCAAATCAACCTCAACCAGCTCCTGTTGCCTTGCCTCCCCCCCCACAACAACCTCAACCAGCTCTCACGATTTCTCCCTGGAACCAGCCCCCAGCTCCCTGTTTCTTCCCCCCCCCCCCCCCAACACCAACAGCTCTCACGATTTCTCCCTGGAACCAGCCCCAGCTCCCTGTTTCTCCCCCAGTTCCAGACACCCTCGGTCAGCTACTTGGAACC
Source organism: Calamus simplicifolius (assembly GCA_900491605.1). Lineage (NCBI taxonomy): Eukaryota > Viridiplantae > Streptophyta > Magnoliopsida > Arecales > Arecaceae > Calamus > Calamus simplicifolius. Next base: position 31,722 of record UESW01004344.1, on the reverse strand, counting down.
AACTCAACCTCAACCAGCTCCTGTTAACTTGCCTCCCCCCCCCCCTCCCCCAACAGCTCTCACGATTTCTCCCTGGACCACCCCCCCCCCCCCCCTCCCCCAACAACTCTCACGATTTCTCCCTGGAGCCAGCCCCCAGCTCCCTGTTTCTTTTCCCCCCTCCCCCAACCTCAACCAGCTCTCACGATTTCTCCCTGGAACCAGCCCCCCCGGGAACCAGCTCTCACGATTTCTCCCTGTCACGATTTCGGCCCCCTCCACCCCCCCCAGCTCTTCCCATCACGATCTCAGCCGTTTCTCTTTCACGACGACGACACGATCCCCCCCCCTCCTCCGACGCCCGCTCCCTGTTTCTCAAACCCCCCCCCCCCCCCGTCTCTGTTTCTCTCCCCTCCTCCGATCGGCCCGCCGTTTCTCCCGCTCCTGTTTCTCACCCCCCCCCCCACCCTCAAACCTCCCTGGAACCCCAACGATCCTTCTTCCTCCCCCCTCCCAACAAGCTCTCTGGATGCTTCTTCCCCAAACCCCCCCAAAGCTCCCTGGAACCCCAACGATCCTTCTTCCTCCCCCCTCCCAACAAGCTCCCTGGATGCTTCCCAAACAACAAGCTCCCTGGAACCCCCCAACGATGCTTCTTCACCCCCCCCCCCCCCAACAAGCTCCCTGGAACGGCCCCTGTTTCTCCCCCCTCAATGATGCTTCTTCTTGTCCCCCCCCAAAGCTCCCTGGAACGGCTGAGAACACCCCCCCCCCCCCCCCCCCAAAGCTCCCTGGAATGGCTGAGAACCCCCCCTCCCAAGCTTCTCAGATGCCCTGGAACGATGCTTCTCAGCCCCGCCCCCCCCCCCCCCCGCCGCAAATCTCTGTCATGATTTTTCCAGCCGCCCCGCTCCCTTTTCTCTCCCTGTCACCTCCTCCGGTTGGTTACCGGCTATCCCCTCTCTGGACACGATTCCCCCCCCCCCCCCCCCCCCCCCCCAAAACACAACGACGTCGGGACTCGGAAGCTAGGGTTTGGGTTATTTTAAACGAAAACTAGGGTAGAAGAAAAACTAGATAACTCAACCTAGTTTTCCTTCTCTCTTTAACTAGTATTGGATTTGATTAAGAGATGCATATCTGGATCAACGATGATGGCGATGAAGTTCTCTTGCGGCTACTTAGAAATAGGGTTTAACCCTTCTTCTTTCCATGCACTCGCGTAAGGCGTAGAAAAGAAGAGGTAGTTAGGCGATTCTTCTAATTAACTTTTTTAAATTAATTTTTATTTATATTAGATATTCATTGCAAAAAATAAAATATTCATTGTTGAATATATTATTTTTATTATTTTTTTTAAAAAATAACTTTTGCAATGAATTAAAGTTTGTTGCTAATAATCGGAGTTTTAATAATGAATTTATTCATAGCAGAAATAGTAATTCGTTGCTGAAAGTTTTTGGTGCCAAAAATTTTCCTGCAAAAATGAATATTATGTGGCGCTAAAATATTTAGCAACGAATATTTTTAATCACCACAAAAAATATTCATTACAGAAAGTCCTTTCTAATTAATTACGAATTTTCAACAACGAATATTTGTATTCATTGCAAATATCCACTTTCACCAACGAATTTTAAAATTCATTGCAAAAAAATTCATTGCTGAAAGGCAAAAATCTTGTAGTGATTGTTGCATATCTATGATTTATTTTAAGTTGGGGGTTTTACTTCAAAAGAGTTTAAATTTTTTAAAAGACTCAATTCACCCCCCCTCTTGGGTTGCTATATGGGATAACATTTTTACAACTCCTCGCCCAAGAAAAATCTTCCCCAATCCCAACAGCCTGAACGGACGAAATAATGGCATGGAGATCAGCCGCCTGGTGGATATTAACACCCCTTTCGCTGGCGACTGCACGCCCATCCATCTTAGAGGTGGGGGGCATCTGATATGGCTGATCATCTCCTCTAGGCGGCGTCATAACACCCTGTGCAATTTTCAGAATTAATGATGTGATAACTCGTTTTTGGGATGTTGGAATTCTTGTCCCCACCCTTGGCTCCAACCTCCGGTTCGGCCTTGGCTCCGGCCTCCAACGTCGGCTTCGGCCTCCGGCTCCAGCCTTCGGCTCCGGCCCTTGGCTCCGGTCGCTAGCGTCGGCTCCGGCATACGGCTTCGGCCTCCAGCGTCGGCTTTGGCCTCTGGCTTCGGTCTTCGGCTCCAACCTCCGGCTCCGGCCCTTGGCTCCGGCCTTCAGTGTCGGCTCTGGCATATGGCTCCGGCCTCCAGCGTTGGCTCCAGCCTCCGGCTCCGGCCCTTGGCTCCGGCCTTCAGCGTCAGCTCCGACATACGGCTTCGGCCTCCAACGTCGGCTCCGGCCTCCTGCCCTTGGCTCCGGCCTCCAGCGTTGGCTCCAGCATACGGCTCCGGCCTCCAGCATCGGCTTTGGCCTCCAGCATCGGCTCCGACCTCCAGCATCGGCTCCGGCCTCCGGCTCTGGCCTTGGCTCCGGCCTCCAACGTCAGCTCTGGCATACGGCTCCGGCCTCTAGCTCCGGCCTTTGGCTTCGACCTCTAGCGTCGGCTCCGGCATACGGCTCTGGCCTCTAGCTCCGGCTCTGACTCTAACTTGGTGCCTTATTTTCCTAAGTACATTAAAACCCACTTCAGGTAATAAACCCTAAGATTTGAGACATCCATTACCGTGCATCTCGCTCACTGAAATCATGGGCAAGTACTAGCATGCCCCGCAGTTACCGGCATACACGTTGCCCATTCAGCAATGGCTCATCCACTTGCCGTTCGGGGGAGCTTATCCTAACAAGGAAGATTCAATGGTTCAAAATGGAACGGAAAAAAAAGAAACCCCCTAGACAGGTATAAAAAGAGGACCCCGAGCTCAGCTAAAGGGGACTCTCTTCTTTTCTCAGAAAAATCCACACACACAACACATTTCTGTTCGACAAGCTCACTAACTTGAGTGTCGGAGGGTCCTCGCCAGAACCACCGGCCCAGGGACTTCTTGTAGGTTTTTGGAGGAGGAAGACAACCTTTCCACCCCATTTGGAGGCTCCCAAAGATCTCAGCACGCCCAACGCTCATCACAAGTGACTTGGCAGCATCAAGACATATGCACATAAACGAATGATACCAATTGTTGGTGAAACCAAAAATTATGCCCAATTCAATTCAAGAGAAATTCAAATCAAATAAATAGAAGAATAGTGAAAGCGTACCGAAATTCATACTCAAATGAATAGAAGAATAGCGGAAGTATATCAATTTCTTGAATGATCATGACCTTTCAAATTTGCAGTTTATACTTAGTTCCTTATTGCTTGTTGATGGGGATACAAGCGAAGAAAAATTATTCATACTGCAAATCAAAAACCATTGTTTATACTACAAATCGAATACCATAACCTTTTTTATAGAAATGCCGATAAGGCAGTTACTAATTGGCTATTTCTAATTTGGTCCATCATCAAATTAGAAATTTTACTTATGGTATCATCACATTCATGCCCTTAAATCATAAAATTTATTTCAAATTAGACCACATTAATTTTGATTTATTTAATGATGACCATATACATTTAATAATTACATTTATGGCTCCAAATATAAAAATAATTCTAACATTAAGTCCTTGCTCAATTATATATGGTTGACTAATGATCTATTTTTTTTTCCCTTTTTTGTTTATCCCAAAAGAATTGAATGCTTTCTCCATAGTCTCGCTCAAAAATATAAGCATTAAGGCTAGCATATATCTAATATAGTAGGTAGGGTGCAACTATGCATGTCAAATAGACTTTTAATGTTGGGAGAGTTAATTTTGAGAGCCCAGTTTTGTGATCATAGCTAACCGCATGTTGTATGACCACAATAAATCAGTAAGCCTCATAAGTTTTTTTTTCTTTCTCTTTTTCCCTTATTCAGATGGGTCTCGCTACATCAGGTATTTTTCAAAAGATGGCATTATCGCTTAGATTTGATTTTCTAATTAATAAAGAGTAGAAAAGAAAATGAAGTCATGTGTAGGCCTCAAAGCTGACCTTAGTTTAAATACAATTTTAGAGTACGATAACCATAGTTTATAAGATAATAATAATAACAATAAGAACAAGCATTGCATGGTGTACACCAATCCACATCCTCACCCAAACAACAATTAGACAATATGTGGGTGGAACATTGAAAGGTTTGAATACAACATGATCATCTTCCAGATTCAATATCTAGAGCTGCTTTCTTGTCTAAATCATAATACTTACTGGTATTATTTTCTTGATAGCTTGATGGTTCACCGAGAAAGCTCTCAATCTCTTCTGTATTATGTTGTACCCATGGATGCTGTTTGAATTTTCTTAACTTCTTTAACTCCTCTGCCACTTCTTTCATCGCAGGCCTTTCATCTCCTCTTGCATTGAGGCATTGCCTTGCTAGTTCAGCAACTTCTTCTATCACTTCTATATCATCTTCATTCTTAATTTGGCTGTCCAAAAGCTCTAGAAGTCGATTCTCTTTCATAACAGTTATAAAAGTCCATGCAAGGCTTTTATCTTTTTCAGATCCATTAGAATAAAGTGCCTTCTTGCCAGTAAGGAGCTCTAGAAGTACGACACCAAAACTATAAACATCACTTCTATCTGTTAGTTGTTGTGTTTCTATGGATTCAGGGTCTAGGTAGCCCTAAGTCCATTGAGCTAGGGTAGCAAACTGATTTCCATCCATAGGAAATAGAATTGAAGCTCCAAAATCCAACACCTTTGCTATGTAATTGTCAGCTACAAGTATATTCGAACTCTTCACATCTCCATGAAGGATAGGAGGGGAAGCTGAAGAATGTAAATATGCAAGCGCCTCTGCAGATTCTGAAGCAATCTTTAGATGCACATCCAAAGAAGTGAGAAATTTGTGGTTATTTTCATGGACTAACTGAAACAACGTTCCATTAGGGATAAATTCATAAACTAGCATGGGAACTTCGACCTCTAGACAGCATCCCAAGAGCTTGACAACATTTATATATATGATTGATCTATGAAAGAATGATCATCTCCTTTCTAAATTCTTTCTTTTGGCGCTCATCAATTATCTTTGATTTTTTTATCGCAACTATAAGGTTGTCTTTCAAGATTCCTTTATAAACAATTCCTTGACCATCACCCCCAAGAATTTGACTCTTGTCAAATTTATTTGTCGCTTCATCTAATTCCTCCTTTGTAAATATCTTGAAAGCAAGACCTTGTTTTGATTTGATCTCATCAAGTAATAACCAGCCCCCATTTTGTTGAAAATATGCTTCTTTGACCTTTATAAGCTTTCTTCTTCCATGTACAATGTAAACACAAAAGCTAAAAGACAATAGAAGGACTAAGCCGAAGCTAATGCCTGCAAATGCAAAAGAAGACAAATTATAAGATGATGGATTGATGAAAAAAGAAAAAGTATAAAAAAAAGGAAAAGGCATAAAAAAATGTCAAGCAGAAGTGAAGGATCAAAGAAGTGCTATGTTTTTATTAGTTTTAATAACTTAATATAGATTTCACATCTTGAGAGGAGATAATGAAGGCAAGCAGATATGAATATCCAAGTACAGAAGTTTAATCCTTAAGATGCAGTTAGCTTTTATAATAAAACTTTGATAGGAATTCTTAGGAATCAGCAAGGCACGCATCATCGTTTAATTTAAAAAAAAACACATGTTTTCTAGCGAAGTTTGATAAAACCGTGTCACTTTTTTAGTGAAATAATAGTAGCCATGTGGCTTGTTAAGCGGGAGAAACGTTTACAACTTTACAGGGAACCACACCTTAGGTTGAACAAAATAATGGTGCACCACAAAAACCTCACCCAAGGGCGGAGAAAGGAAAAACACGAAAAGACCAAAAAAAAAGAAAAAAAAAAAATTCAAAGCGCAGAAGAAAATTATTGAGTACCATCGCTGTTGTTTCCTAATGGAGGAGAGGGATTAATTACCTGTGACCAGCTTCACTGACAGGGCAAGTTTCTGGTTTTGGTAGCAAGTTTCACCTTCATTAGCGTTGCCATGCGTGCCGGGTGGGCATGAACATGTAAAATTCCTTGGCGTGTTATTGCAAATCGCAGACGCAATGCATGGTGATGGATCAGCATGGCACTCGTCGATGTCTGCCATCCCCATAATTCACGTACACCAAGAGAAACGGAGCAAACAATTAATGAGTTTTCTAAAAAAAGGGATATTAACTGATCAGTGCTTGAGAAATAGAAAGAGCTCAATTACCTTTGTAATACCCGGTTCAAACGAACCAGATTTGGTTCAGATGAACCAGGCTTGGTTCAGATGAACCAGGCTTGGTTCAGATGAACCAAGCTCCTGACTATTGGGTTCCCGGACTAACGCTTCGCTCCAGGCGAAGCGTTTGGCCTTCCGAGAAAACTCAGATCCGAGGTGCTGCTCAAGTGAATAAATAGGGAGGATGAGGACCCTTCCTTCAGGCAGACGCACTTCCTCTATCAGGTAAATTTCCTGGCTTCTAGAGAGAGAGAAGGAGAAAGCATGAGAGAGAGAAAGAGAACGAGAGAGAGAGAAAGAGAACCACAGAGAGAGTGTAACAGAGAGAATGTAGTGAACCGGCCGTGCGTCGGTTCGGGCCCGGCGGCGTGCCCGCCGCCTCGCCGGGCCCGAGCTCCGGCCGGTGACTCCGCCGGCACCATGGGCAGCGTCCGGCGGAGTAGTGGCGGTGATAGAGGAGAGAGAGAGGGCCAATCAGCCTCTCTCTCATGCGGTGACGGAAGCCAAACCGGCTTCCGTCGGTTGGTTCAGGCCCGGCGGCGTGCTCGCCGCCTCGCCGGGCCTGAGCTCCGGGCTGGCGCCTCCACCGGCGCCGGGCGTGCGTCCGGTGGAGGTCCGGCCGGCCATGGTGGCCGGCCGTGCCGCCGGCACTGTTGGAGCCGTGCGGACGAATTGTGAGAAATTGAAGAAATTAGAGATGAATTGAATGAAATTGATGGGGATGGATTCTAGGGGGAGGCAAGTCACGGCGACAGCCGGCTCCGGTCCGGCCAATGGTGGCCGGACCGCCCCCAATTTCGCCAGGGAAGTCGCCGGCATGGTGACAGTCCGAGCGGATGAAATCGGAGAGTGAGAGGATGATTTAGAGAGAGATAGAGGGAGGGTGGCCGGCCGCGGCGGCGGCCGGCTCTGGCCCGGCCTCCGGTGGCCGGACCACCGTGGATTCGGCCGGCGGCGGCCCTGGCCGCCGGCACCTATTCAATCCCCTGTTTTGGAAGAAACAGGGGATCGGGTGATAAAAGGAATTGAACCGGGCCGGCTGGGCCGGCCGGTTCAGGCCTTTTGGGCCATGCTGCATTGAGATTTTGGGCTGGATTTTGGGCCCTGTAACGGGCCGGGATGAGAAAAATAATTATATGGTTGGAATCTAGGTTGATTCTAGTTTCTTGGGGTATTTTTACTTCCCCATTTTAGTGAGTATGGTGAGAGATTTTCGAGTCCGAAGTTGGGCCCGTGGATTGGTCAGGGTAGAGTCTTAGGAATCATTTCATTATCCAGATTTTAATCAATTAATTGTGTAGGTACCCCGACATCTGATTAGATGAGATATCTGTTGGATTGCGTGCGAAGGTAAGTAAACCAGTTATCAGTTTATTAAATAAGTTATTTCAGGATATGCGTAGTTAAATTGTGAATTGTTATTGGCTAATTGTATAAGTAGATGAATACTACGATTTCATATGTGGATGCTATGCATGTGAGATGCAGTTATTATGCATGTGAGATGTTGTTGCTATGCATGTGAGATGCCGTTGCTATGCTGTTGCTATGCATGTGAGATGCCGTTGCTATGCTGTTGCTATGCATGAGGGGACAGATGCTGTTGCTATGCATAAGAGATGCTGTTGCTATGCATGAGAGATGCTGTTGCTATGCATGAGAGATGCAGTTGCTATGCATGAGAGATGCAGTTATTGTGATATTGATGTGATATATTACATGTAATTGTTCAGTAAGTATAATCCACTGTTTTACTACATGATTGATGTATTGATGTATTGATGTGATGTGAGGTACTGTTATGTGTCGTCGCGGTTCTCCTTTACTATGGCCCCAGACATTGTAGATGTGTTCTGTATGATTTTTATGGCCACACACACTGGAGATGTATTCTGTTATGATATGGCCCCACATATTGTAGACATGTTCTGTATGATTTTTACGGCCTCACACACTGACGAGTGTGTGGCCCACATGTCTTACAATGTGTTCTGTATGATTTTTATGGCCACATACATCGTAGAGTGTGTTCTGTTATGGTATGGCCCACACATCGTACAATGTGTTCTGTGGATATTGATGGCCACGCATCTGGAGGATGTGCTCTGATTGAGGTATTGCAGGGCCGTGGGTCACATTTACAGTTACCATTGAGAGTATAAACAGTGGGTTTACTTATATAATATAATTGAACGGCTATGGATGCAAATGATTGGTATTATATTCATAAGTGCCGCCGCGGTTCTCCTTTGTTATGGGGCATTGCAGGGCCGTGGGACACATATAATATAATATGACAATGAATTGTTTATATGCACTGATAATTTGCCATGATATAATACAACAATGATGAGTGCAAATGATTTGAATTATATTTATATGTGCCACCACGGCTCTCCTTTGTTATGGGGCATAGCAGGGCCTTGGGACACATATGATATAATATAACAATGATGAGTTTACTTACATTACATGTTTGAGTATTTGTGAAATGTTTATGCATGCAGATTATTTATATGCTTATTGATTGCTATGCTATGATTGGACTGTATAACATGGTTTACTTACTGAGTGTAAGCTCACAAAATCCTTACAATGTTTTTATCAGAGCCACGAGGTTGAAGATGGATTTTGGGGTGATGGATCTTCTATTAAATAATAGATCATTATTTTGTTGTAGCCCCAATATTATATGTGTAGGGCTTGATGCCCAGACTTTATCATTGTGGTGTGTAAGGAACCATGGGTTAGTTGGAGCTTCTATAAAGTGGATTCATATGTTGATGTAACCCCTGTAATGCTTATGTGTAGGGCTTGTAGCCCAAATCTTTAGTTATGGATTGTATTAAAGACATGGACTTGAATGATATATAGGTTATTACTTTTATTGAACTCAGTGTCATGTTTCGAGACGCCTTGCGTGCCCGGCACGCGGCGGGTTGTCACCCTAGCTCAAAATTTTTGGGTCTGGGGCGTGACAGCTTTTATGGTATCAGAGCTCAGGTTATGACTCTAGGGACATGGACATATTGACATGATAACAGGTAGAGAAATTATGACTCTAGGGACATGGACATATTGACATAGGTAGAGAACTTATGACCCTAGGGACATAGACATATTGACTTGATAACACGGAGAGAACATATTTTGATGACATTATATTTAGAGACACCAGACACTTTAGTTTATGATATTAACCACATCTAATTTAACAGAAAATGGTTATGGCTCGCCGTACTAGGAGCCAACTGTATGAGGAGGACTCTCTGGCCGGTAATGCCGATCAGCCGGTGAGTCAAGGAACTACTGGAGGTATGGCCCCTGCCAACCCAGTAGGAACTGAGCACCAGCGATTCCAGTCCGAGATGCTTCAAGCTCTCTCGGGTATGGCGCAGTCTATGCAGGACATGCAGCATCAGAGTGCGCAGCGGAAGCGTGGTGGGCCCATAACCCACAGGACTCAGGTTATGATCTTAGGGACATATGCACTCTAGGCAAAATACTTGAATGACCTTGAGACAATTATGACTTTTAAGGAATTTCAGAAAATTATGCTTTGGAAGCTTAAAATTTAAAGTTTATCAAGAATTACGAGTTTAATAGGAATTGAGAATGAACCATCGCAAGCCAATGATATTATGTGGGCTCCCTAGCTGGTAGCCTTGATCAGTGGGGAGGTCAAGGGGCTTCTAGAGGTTTTAGCTCCATCAAACTTGTTGGAAATGATTCGTAGCAATTTTAGACCTTTAAATAATATGGGAGATGAAATTTTAACTGGATATGCAATAAAGATAAATGAATAAACATAGTAGTGGAAAAATTTCAATTGATGACTAATATGACTAAGATAACATCATATGTCCATATTGCAATTGAGTTGATATGTGGATTTGGAGTTAGTAAATCTAAAGTTGAATGTGGATGTATATAATGAATTTTTTTTTATTTGTAGAACTTACATTCTTGATATTGTAAGATTATGAACTCATCTGTGGTTATAGGAATGATTAATATTGATGATATTTTGGTAATGAAATAGTTAATTACATGTTTTTGATTAAGCATAATTGAGTACTTTCTGAATTTGAGTCTGGATGGATAAGTATATATAGTGAATTTTACTAAGAGACTTTTATTATGGATAACATAGATTCAAAACTGATTGTTATTTTGCTAGATATGGAGATGGTTGATATTGATGCTAATGAAGTGGTTGATTGCTTATTATATCATGATGGATCATTTAGGAAGATTATAAAATTTTAAATTCTGAGACAATTACTATTTAAGTTTTTGAGAGCAGTAAACTCTATTAATCTTTAGAACTGATTTTGGCTATAAATGATCAAATATTTTGATGGTAGAAAGTGAAAGATTTTAGCAAGAATGAGAATAAGATAAACTTCACTGATAAAGAATTTCATGGGGATTTTCATTTTTATAGATTTCTAAATCATGATATATATATTCATTAATTTATTGTGCATACTTATTGTACCTTCTTCATAATTCATATGTAGGCATCTTTCTCCAGGATGGATAAATTATCTATCAGCCATAAGTGGCATGATTATTGTTAAGAAAATAGGAGGGAGTTGATTTTATTTTTATCAGTTATGGATTATGGTTAAGGGTACATCTACTATCACTTTCAAGCCATAGAGAGATTACTATAATTTTCAATTATGTCTTTCGGATGGTAAGTGCAATTTCAATTTTGATTGACCTTATAAGTCTTGTATCTATCTGAGCTAGATTAGTGAAGTCACTTTGAGATATTTGAAGGGTTTAAATTAGTTGGTCATGTTATGGTATGAGACATTGCATAATCTATAGATGATTTTGATAATCATTGGTAACAAAATAATCAATTCAAGAAATTGAATCATTTAAATTGCATTATTTATTGAGGATATACTGACCTATTCAAGAGAAATTGATTGGTTATGGTGGTATTATTGATATATATGAAGGAGATAAAATAATCATACTGATGATTATGATGGCACTATCATTCCAAGAAATTAAATTAGTTAATTATGGTTGATGTTAGCTTGAAGTATTCAAGAGTAAAACCAAGTATGTTATAATGATTGATATAAGTATCGTAATGATTAATGGCACATTCAACTATTTATGAGTTGAGAGAGCATTGGAAGAAAACTATCTTATATTTAATTCAAAAGAACTTGGAATTGTCCTATCGAGAAATTATGAATACCTGATGTGTTACTAACCTTAAGAATGGATGACATAATACATATGATGGATTCTATGATATTTATAATGATTGTGTTGTGAGAAGTTAAGGTTAAAAAAAAAAAAAAAAAAAAATTGAGGAATACTTCTTATGGAATTCAATTTTTTTGATTCAATTTTATTTGGTAGAAAGATCAAATTTTGTAAGTTGGATATGTCATTTGGGTACTTGGGAATGAAATAAAAGTTGCTAGTGAATATCTTTAATAGTACAAAATTGTGGACATTTAATTTCGAGGAGGTGTATTTCAAACCCGTTATATGCTAGAACTTGAACCTATTTAGCTTAAGAAAGAATTGACTTATAAAGATCAATGATGTATCGATGACGGTGACTTTTGAATGAAATTTAGCTGATTATGAGATAGAAAATTGGATTTATATTCTATTTGATATATATCAAATTTCGAGGACGAAATTTTTATAAGGAGGGGAGGATGTAATACCCGGTTCAAACGAACCAGATTTGGTTCAGATGAACCAGGCTTGGTTCAGATGAACCAGGCTTGGTTCAGATGAACCAGGCTTGGTTCAGATGAACCAAGCTCCTGACTATTGGGTTCCCGGACTAACGCTTCGCTCCAGGCGAAGCGTTTGGCCTTCCGAGAAAACTCAGATCCGAGGTGCTGCTCAAGTGAATAAATAGGGAGGATGAGGACCCTTCCTTCAGGCAGACGCACTTCCTCTATCAGGTAAATTTCCTGGCTTCTAGAGAGAGAGAAGGAGAAAGCATGAGAGAGAGAAAGAGAACGAGAGAGAGAGAAAGAGAACCACAGAGAGAGTGTAACAGAGAGAATGTAGTGAACCGGCCGTGCGTCGGTTCGGGCCCGGCGGCGTGCCCGCCGCCTCGCCGGGCCCGAGCTCCGGCCGGTGACTCCGCCGGCACCATGGGCAGCGTCCGGCGGAGTAGTGGCGGTGATAGAGGAGAGAGAGAGGGCCAATCAGCCTCTCTCTCATGCGGTGACGGAAGCCAAACCGGCTTCCGTCGGTTGGTTCAGGCCCGGCGGCGTGCTCGCCGCCTCGCCGGGCCTGAGCTCCGGGCTGGCGCCTCCACCGGCACCGGGCGTGCGTCCGGTGGAGGTCCGGCCGGCCATGGTGGCCGGCCGTGCCGCCGGCACTGTTGGAGCCGTGCGGACGAATTGTGAGAAATTGAAGAAATTAGAGATGAATTGAATGAAATTGATGGGGATGGATTCTAGGGGGAGGCAAGTCACGGCGACAGCCGGCTCCGGTCCGGCCAATGGTGGCCGGACCGCCCCCAATTTCGCCAGGGAAGTCGCCGGCATGGTGACAGTCCGAGCGGATGAAATCGGAGAGTGAGAGGATGATTTAGAGAGAGATAGAGGGAGGGTGGCCGGCCGCGGCGGCGGCCGGCTCTGGCCCGGCCTCCGGTGGCCGGACCACCGTGGATTCGGCCGGCGGCGGCCCTGGCCGCCGGCACCTATTCAATCCCCTGTTTTGGAAGAAACAGGGGATCGGGTGATAAAAGGAATTGAACCGGGCCGGCTGGGCCGGCCGGTTCAGGCCTTTTGGGCCATGCTGCATTGAGATTTTGGGCTGGATTTTGGGCCCTGTAACGGGCCGGGATGAGAAAAATAATTATATGGTTGGAATCTAGGTTGATTCTAGTTTCTTGGGGTATTTTTACTTCCCCATTTTAGTGAGTATGGTGAGAGATTTTCGAGTCCGAAGTTGGGCCCGTGGATTGGTCAGGGTAGAGTCTTAGGAATCATTTCATTATCCAGATTTTAATCAATTAATTGTGTAGGTACCCCGACATCTGATTAGATGAGATATCTGTTGGATTGCGTGCGAAGGTAAGTAAACCAGTTATCAGTTTATTAAATAAGTTATTTCAGGATATGCGTAGTTAAATTGTGAATTGTTATTGGCTAATTGTATAAGTAGATGAATACTACGATTTCATATGTGGATGCTATGCATGTGAGATGCAGTTATTATGCATGTGAGATGTTGTTGCTATGCATGTGAGATGCCGTTGCTATGCTGTTGCTATGCATGTGAGATGCCGTTGCTATGCTGTTGCTATGCATGAGGGGACAGATGCTGTTGCTATGCATAAGAGATGCTGTTGCTATGCATGAGAGATGCAGTTGCTATGCATGAGAGATGCAGTTATTGTGATATTGATGTGATATATTACATGTAATTGTTCAGTAAGTATAATCCACTGTTTTACTACATGATTGATGTATTGATGTATTGATGTGATGTGAGGTACTGTTATGTGTCGTCGCGGTTCTCCTTTACTATGGCCCCAGACATTGTAGATGTGTTCTGTATGATTTTTATGGCCACACACACTGGAGATGTATTCTGTTATGATATGGCCCCACATATTGTAGACATGTTCTGTATGATTTTTACGGCCTCACACACTGACGAGTGTGTTCTGGCCCACATGTCTTACAATGTGTTCTGTATGATTTTTATGGCCACATACATCGTAGAGTGTGTTCTGTTATGGTATGGCCCACACATCGTACAATGTGTTCTGTGGATATTGATGGCCACGCATCTGGAGGATGTGCTCTGATTGAGGTATTGCAGGGCCGTGGGTCACATTTACAGTTACCATTGAGAGTATAAACAGTGGGTTTACTTATATAATATAATTGAACGGCTATGGATGCAAATGATTGGTATTATATTCATAAGTGCCGCCGCGGTTCTCCTTTGTTATGGGGCATTGCAGGGCCGTGGGACACATATAATATAATATGACAATGAATTGTTTATATGCACTGATAATTTGCCATGATATAATACAACAATGATGAGTGCAAATGATTTGAATTATATTTATATGTGCCACCACGGCTCTCCTTTGTTATGGGGCATAGCAGGGCCTTGGGACACATATGATATAATATAACAATGATGAGTTTACTTACATTACATGTTTGAGTATTTGTGAAATGTTTATGCATGCAGATTATTTATATGCTTATTGATTGCTATGCTATGATTGGACTGTATAACATGGTTTACTTACTGAGTGTAAGCTCACAAAATCCTTACAATGTTTTTATCAGAGCCACGAGGTTGAAGATGGATTTTGGGGTGATGGATCTTCTATTAAATAAGCTAGATCATTATTTTGTTGTAGCCCCAATATTATATATGTGTAGGGCTTGATGCCCAGACTTTATCATTGTGGTGTGTAAGGAACCATGGGTTAGTTGGAGCTTCTATAAAGTGGATTCATATGTTGATGTAACCCCTGTAATGCTTATGTGTAGGGCTTGTAGCCCAAATCTTTAGTTATGGATTGTATTAAAGACATGGACTTGAATGATATATAGGTTATTACTTTTATTGAACTCAGTGTCATGTTTCGAGACGCCTTGCGTGCCCGGCACGCGGCGGGTTGTCACCCTAGCTCAAAATTTTTGGGTCTGGGGCGTGACAACCTTGGCATCCACCGTGAACATAGGGATTTCCCTGGTAGCCTCTTAAGCAGTTGCAGAGATATCCAGGGCCATTGGGGGAGTCAACGCAGTCACTGTTCTCGCTGACGCAAGCATAGGCCGTGGAGTTGCGACGAGCTGCATCGCACGCCTCGTTACCTATTGCCCAGTCCAGCACCAGAGGCACCTGCCCTCCGGTCGTGCAGTTAAACTCGTCGGAAGTGACATAAGACGTACTGAAATTGAACGAGCTTTCCTCGAGCAATACAGCATAGCTGCAAGGATTGAACTGCCAGACATAATAGGTCATCCCCTTTGCGATGGAGGTCTGGCAGCAACCTATGCCGGAGCATGATCCGCTTGACAGGCTTTTTATATCATAGCACACCGACACACCCAGTCGCGAAGGCGTAGCTATTGTTTTTGTTTCCAGCAACCACGATGTAGGCAAGGGTCTCACAGCCGACGGTGACGAACTTGTTTCTTGTTTCGGAGAACTTGTACGGTGTACCGGTCAAGTTCATAAGCCAGCCGTGCAGGAACGTATGGTTGGACGTGCTGTCGTAACATGCCCACGATATGCGATTATAGATGTGAGCTTGGCCTGATGACAATGATATGCTGATGAATTCGACGTTGCTGTAGAAGGGTTTGTAGACTCCATTGCTAGTGTCGTTGCAGCTAAGTGCAAAACCAAGAAGGAAGCAATCGGGGTCGATGCCGAAGGAGTAGGGGATATTAACAGCGCCGCACTTTGATCGGCAGCCTTTGCGTGGCAGCGTGATATTTGATGCCACAGCTGCTGCAGCTGTTGAGAGAAGCAGCATCAACATCAGCACCGCTAGCCCACTCTTCATTATCTCTGCTAGCCCTCTAATGATTGTCATATTAAGAACAAACGCTCTTCTTCTCGACTCCATATAATTAATTTAAATACCTATTGCTCTTCCTCTTTGGGTTTCGAATGGCTTGCCTTCTTCGCTTAATATAGCATAAGAGCAGGGGGGTGGATTGACTCGATGACGCGGTGGCTACGCTCGGCAGCCTACCCTACCTATATGGAACCATCTATGTCCTGTCTATGTAATGGGCCCGTAGAGTAATAATATCTTCGAGAAAAAATGCCGGATTTCTATCATTTCGATTTGAGAGCGCTAGCCATCGTAATTTGTCAAGTATGACTTTGTCAAGCATAAAACATTTATCCGCTGAAAAAATTAGAACCGTTTGACAACTTCTAAACTCGTGTTCTCCCGGAGGACCACCGTATATTCATTCTGTTGAAGGGTAAAATAGCTATGCATCAATAATCGTAAACATGGCTAAAGCTAGCCCTGATTCCTGCTCGCTGTGCAACATCCGTCAGAGATAAGTCAGCCTCGGTAAGTTGGGGCGCCTTAGCCCCTCACCGAGCCAAGGATTCCCAAGGCACGGTCTCGTCTCTCGGCTCCTCGAGCCGAGCCATCGTCTCTCGGCCCCAGCCGAGCTATTTCATCTCTCAGCCCCAGCCGAGCCATCGTCTTTCGGCCCCAGCCGAACTATTTCGTCTCTCGGCCCTAGCCGAGATATTTCATCTTTCGGCCCCAGCCGAGCCATCGTCTCTCGGCACCAGCCAAGGTATCTCGTTCCTCGGCCCTAGTCGAGCTGTCTCGTTCCTCGGACCCAGTCGAGCTATTATCTTTCGGCCTCTCGAGTCGATCTTTCTTCTCTCGACCCCTCGAGCCGAGCTATCGTCTATCATCTCTTGGCCATAACCGAGCCATCCCATCACCCAGCCTTTCTAGCTGATCTCTCCTATCACTCGGCCTAGCCCGAGCGATACCTATACCTCTATGGAATTCGGCGCGGGAAAGCTTAAAATAGTAAGATTCCAAACAGAAATAATATCTGAGAGTGGCCTAGAACCCTGGAGCCTATGCCCTCGCCAAATCTTGAGACATCAACAAGATCTCCCAGCCGTCAATCCTCTAACTAACCGGATATGAATCCTACCGATCTCATAACAAACTGGATTCGGATCTCAACGGCTTTTGGACCCACGATGCTCCCAAACAACCAGGTGATCCTTTATAAATACCACAGCCTCAGATCCCCTCAGGTATGCCATCTCTTATGCACACACTTGCTCACTGATTTTCTCTCTCTCTCTGCCTTTGCTTTCGCCATTACTGCTCTGCTCAGAGCCCTTGGAGGAACTCTTCAGGGAGAGTCTTCTCCTCATTTTTATTGACTATCGATCTCCACTGACTTGAGCGTCGGAGGGTCTTCCACAGAGGGCCACCCCCAACGCCTCTCACGTGAGGACTATTTTGCAGGTCTGCCCAGGAGGAAGCCCATCTCGAAGCCCGATCGCGCCCGAGTCGGAGGACAGATTTCAGCAACAATAGATTGGTGCTAGAGGAAGGGCCTCAAGTCCCATAAACTTGTGATTCAGGAGACAAGGGTCTTGATCTTGAAGAGAACCCCTCCAATGGCCAATCGAAGAAAGGCTACTTCCAAAGCTCGGGTGAGCAGTGTGATGCCACCACCACCACCAGTGGAGACTCCATCGCCACCAGCGGCCCCAGTGACCCAGGACCAGTTTGTCACACTAATCCAGCAGGTCAAAGCACTGACCTACCTGATTCAAAGACGCTTTGAAGCTCCCCGCCCAACTGCCACTTCTATTCCGCACCTTCCTGAGGAGAACGCGGCCCCTGTTCACCCAGCCATCTCCTCTTCCGGTCCGCATGGAGCCGCGGACCCCCCTCGTCGTCCTAAGGGAGCTGGGCCAGCCCTGCAAGTGGTCTGCAGCAAGGATCTTCCTAGATCTCGGTGGGCCCGATCCCTCTCTTCGGTGTCCTCTTGCCACGACTCGACGTCGTCTCCACCTTCTCCCCGCCTCGGCACTATAGCTTGGCTTCCATAGCGGCGCTATGCGCACCAAGGCATTTATGGCCTCATAAAGGCCATGGGCATCTACCCGCTTTAAGGCATTTAATGCCTTATCTCCTTCCATCATTAAGGCATTTATGGTTGCCATGTTAGCCCCCTTGGCACCTTTTGCATGAGGAAGGATGGCATCATGAAGCCAAGACAAGGAGTTCTTGACTCTATGCTTCACAGAAGTCCAACGTCCAGCTTCAGCCTCAGTTAGTGGGTCTACCGCACCACCCAGAGAGTTCCCACAAGCGAGACCCCGTTCCGGATGGCCTTTGGCACAAAAGCTGTCATCACCGTGGAGATAGGACTCCCCTCTCCATGGGTAGAGAGCTACTCGGAGGAGGCTAACGACGAGCAGCTCCGCACCAACCTTAACTTGGTGGAGGAAATCAGGGAAAAAGCTCGAATCAGAGTAGCTGCGTACCAGTAAAGAGTAGCTCATTATTGCTCCACCCGAGTCAAAGGAAAATTTTTCCTCCCCGATGATCTGGTGCTTCGGAAGGCGACCATCTCGAAGCCACTAGAGCAAGGAAAATTGTCCCCAAATTGGGAGGGCCCCTATCAAGTGACGGAAGTCATCGGGCCTGGTACCTACAAGCTCCAGGATCTAAATGGAAAATCTGTTCCCCGGATGTGGAATTCAGATAACCTCCGAATACATCATCAGTAGGGTACGCCTTATATAGATCTGCTCCATTAACTGTTATGGCATATTGCTTCTATGATTCATGGCATGGTTGCTACAATCACTTCTCAAAAAAATTATAATTAAAAGTAGATGCCACTTGCTAATCCTCGGTACGATCGAGCTGTCTCCTTGAACAGGAAATCTCCGTACCTGGCTGGGCCGAGTCCTATTCATCGAAGACTCTGTATGGACGAGCACCCCCAGTACGGCTGGAGGCCAAGTGATCTCCAAAACCCCATCCAGATTTGGGCAGCTTACAAGCCCTGGCCGGACCAAATAGCAAAGAAACCTCATTCGGATTTGGGCAGCTTACAAGCCCCGGTCGGACCAGGTGACCTCTAAAATTTCATCCGAATTTGGGCAGCTTACAAACCCCGGCCGAACGAAAGGACAAAGAAACCTCGGTTGGATTCGGGCAGCTTACAAGCCCCAGCCAAAATGAATGATCTCCAAACGGTCTCCGTACCTTGGCAGCGCCAAGTAAAATATAATCTTGAAGGCTCAGCAACATCGAGTAATTTATTATTTGAAGGCTCGGCAACACCGAGTAATTTGTTATTTGGAAGCCTCGGTTACAACCGAGTAGCATCTTGGGAAGGCTCGGCAACACTGAGTAATTTATTATTTGAAGGCTCGGCAACACCGAGTAATTTATTATTTGGAAGCCTCGGTTACAACTGAGTAGCATCTTGGGAAGGTTCGGCAATACCAAGTAATTTATTATTTGAAGGCTCGGCAACACCAAGTAATTTATTATTTGGAAGCCTCGGTTACAACCGAGTAGCATCTTTGGAAGGCTCGGCAACACCGAGTAATTTATTATTTGAAGGCTCGGCAACACCGAGTAATTTATTATTTGGAAGCCTAGGTTACAACCGAGTAGCATCTTGGGAAGGCTCGGCAACACTGAGTAATTTATTATTTGGAAGCATCGGTTACAACCAAGTAGCATCTTGGGAAGGCTCGGCAACACCGAGTAATTTATTATTTGGAACGTCGGTTACAACCGAGTAGCATCTTGGGAAGGCTTTGCAGCACCAAGTGATCTATTATTGGAAGCCCCGGCCAGAGCCGAAGTGCATATCAAAAGCCTCGGCCAGAGCCGGAGTGCATCTCTTATTATCAAAAGCCCCGGCCAGAGCCGAAGCGCGTCTCAAAGCCTCGGCCAAAGCTGGAGTGCATCTCTTATTATCCAAAGACCCGGCCAGAGCCGAAGTACGTATCAAAAGCCTCGGCCAGAGCCGGAGTGCATCTCTTATTATCCAAAGCCCCGGCCAGAGCCGAAGTGCGTATCAAAAGCCTCGGCCAGAGCCGGAGTGCATCTCTTATTATCCAAAGCCCCGGCCAAAGCCGAAGTGCATATCAAAAGCCTCGGCCAGAGCCAAAGTGAATCTCTTATTATCAAAAGCTCCGGCCAGAGCCGAAGTGCGTATCAAAAGCCTCGGCCAGAGCCGGAGTGCATCTCTTATTATCCAAAGCCCCGGCCAGAGCCGAAGTGCGTATCAAAAGCCTCGTGTTGGCCCAGATGGCAACCCAAGAGGGGGGGGTGAATTGGGTTCTTTAAAATTTTAACCTTTTAACAACTATGTGCTTGAAGATAGATGAAGTGCAATGTGAATGTTAAATACAACCAAGGAGATAGAGAAAGAGATAATCAAATCACGGCAAACACAAAGGTTTTATAGTGGTTCGGTATATCCAATACCTACGTCCACTCCCAAGATTCACTTGGGTCCACACTATAATCCTCTTGATTACAGTCGAGTTGTTTTACAAGATCACAACTCAAACTTGTTGTTTCCCAGGGATCACAACGAACCCAGCTTGTTTTTCGGGCTCACCAGCACAAAACCCTAAACTCAAGCTAATCTAGCTTGACCCAAGGTATACAACCTCCACTAGTTCAATCCCCTTGATAGAACTAGCACAAATAAGAAAGAATAATATTTTTTAATAATACAAAGCTCCTCAAATGAGCGAATATTCAAAATGAATAAGCAAGGTTAGAAAAGCCTGTTTTGAAGATTGTTGGATTTGAGCTTTTCTTCTTTTCTTTGGAGATGTTGAATCAGCCTCAGCTTTGATTCATTGCAAATGTTACAGATGAGAAGTTGAGAAAACAGAGCTTTTTCTTCTATTTTGGGAATCCTCCGATTTTTTCAATATGAGCTCCTTGGATTCTTCTTTGAGCTTTTTGGAGTGGAAGGATTTGAGTTTGGATACTTTTCTCTTTGATTTCAGGCTCAAGACTTCTTGGATTTTTGATTTGTATTCACTTTGATTTTTCCATTTTTTTCAAACGAGCTTTCTCCCCCTTTTTATAGATTTCTTTTAATCATTTTTGGTGAGAAAACTAGCCGTTGGAATGTACCTGGAAAGTTTTTCCAAACAAAATATATCCATTAGAAGTTAGGTAAAGAGAAAATATTACCGTTAGAGCTGATCTGGCATTTTAAATTTTTGTTCCAGATAGGTTGGAGTCGGCTCCAACTTTTCAGGTGTCGGCTCCAAGTCGTTTATCCAAAAATAAAAAGTTCTGAGTTCGTCGAGGAGTCGGCTCGAAAAAGTTAGGTGTCGGCTCGCCATACTCAGGTGTCGGCTCCAAAAGACTGTAAGTGTCGGCTCTGAGGTAGTCAAAAATCAAACGTTCTGTCCCCGCATCGGAGTCGCTCCAGACACTGTAAGTGTCGACTCCGAAACTCTGGGTGTCAGCTCCGAAACTCTAGGTGTCGGCTCCGGACCGTATTAAAAATCAGAAGAATATTTGACTGGCCATGGGGTCGGCTCCAGCATTCCTAGGTGTCGACTCCAGGCTCTGAAACTTTGAAACTTATGTTTTGCAATTGATTCAAAACACGTTTCTTAATGCCTTTAAATCAATCAAATATTTTTAAGCCCTGAAACACTTATCAAATCTATTAGTAATCAAATAAATATACTCAATTCCTTTATTAATCATCAAAATCAATAATTGGGTCAACAATCTCCCCTTTTTGATGATTATAAAAACATTGAGTATATGCATAGGATTCTTAAATCAAAATTTTAAGGAATTGATCCTCACAAGTAAGCTCCCCCTGAATAAGGTAGCTCCCCCTATGAAGTTCAATTTAGCAGTTGTTTTTCCTTTTGCTCTACATTTAGTGTTGGATACTTAGAATTCAGTTATATCAATTGTCACTTATCCAAAATCACTTGATACCAATCAAATAAAATGCCAATCAAAGCATAACTAATTAATGCATATACAACAAACTTTCTCCCCCTTTTTTGTAATCAACAAAAAGGTTAGAAAGAGTTAAGTCAAATGATAAAATTGATAGATCAAAGGATAATTTCATTTCATCAAAGGTCAAGTATTATAAAAAGAAATTGTGCTTTCATTACTTCAAAAATTTAACTTTCATTACAAACATCAAACAACATATCTCATTACATGAAAAAAAAACTTTGACTTCATTACATGAAAATTACAATTGTTTCTAATGATTCTTGTAAATGATCCAAAATCTTTTCCATTCCATCACTTTGAGTGGCTACAAATTCTTTCAACCTTCTATCAACAAAAGAGCAAGCAGTCATGATTTTATCTTGAAGCTCGGCATTGCACTTGGAATAGGTCTCAGAATCTCCACAGATATCTTTAAGTTCTTCAAATATATTTTTCAGATCATTACTTAAGGAATTCGCAGATGAACTAAGAGTTGATTCTATTTTGCCAATGCGATCATCCAGGGAATAAAGGGTTTCTTTAAGATTCATAAACTTATTATCAAACTCAGTCTTCAATTCATCCTTCTGAGCAGCAAGCAATCCTTTGAGTTGCTCCAATTGAAGGTCTGAAAAACCAACTGATGAGTGGATGACTGAACATGAACAAGAGCAGGTGCAGGGGCAGGAACAGGGCTGCTAGGCTGCGGAGAGGGAACCCTCACAGATGGTCCAGCCTCAAAAGATGCAGAAGGTCTAGGTTCAGGGGCTCTCTCGTCCAAGTTGCCTTTCCTTTCCCATTGCCCGTTGATCTTAACAAATCCCATCCGATGCAAGGTGGCCAAACTGTAGTAATCAGTATGCCTGAGATTTTTAGAAGGTTCATTGTCTAATATCACAACACCTTGGCTTCTGAAAACCATAGTTAGCACCATGCCGTAGGGTAAGGATGATCTTCTTTTCCCTCCAGCCTCAGCCATATAAATATCATCATTGCAGCTAAATTTATGGGTTGACTGGTCAACACACTGTCCATCACAACAATGTCTCGCTCGGAGACATACTCAAATCGGCCGTTTTTGAAATAATATTCTACTGCAAATATTGTGAAGTAATCTTAGTTCCAAGGGCAGTTGTTAGCCCTAATCTCCTCAAATTCTGTAACTTCTCTACCTAACATCCTCGATAGGCGGCTGACCTCTCACTGTGGATGTCGGCAACTAATCCAGTAATGGGAATGCTAAGGAGGTTTCCTAATTTCTGAAAGTGAGATGGATTCTTTTACCTCTGACTGAGCTCACGATTCCACCATCACCTCTCGACAGATTGAAATAGAATTCCTTGACAAGAGCTGGATATGTAGGAACATCTAGAGAACACACTTTATCCCAGCCCAGTTCCTTGATTTGATTCCCAATAGAGAAGCCCTCGGATTGAAAGAACTCGAAATCAACTTTCCTACCCATAGTTATCACTCTCCCTGCTAGGGTATCTACCTGAGGTGATGAGGGTCTGGATTGTCCGAAGCAGTTGAAGAAGAATCACTCGGAGACGGCTCGCTCACGGGTCATCTCGCCGATCGCTTTCTGGTTGCTACGGGCACTCCAAGCACTGATCCTCTCCTCTTAGGTGCCATTAGATCCTTAGGAAGGCTTGAATAGGGTGGAATTAGAGATGGGGAGGCTTTGAGAGAGTTTGGGAAGTGTTTGAAAGGAATTTGAAAAGAGATGAAATGACGAGGTGTCGACTCTGCCCTAATAAAGTCGATTTGGGACCCCAGGTGTCGACTCCCGCAAAGTCGGGTGTCGACTCCAAATCGCTAACACAGTCAGTGCTCGAACTGGAGTCGGCTCCACTTATACGGGTGTCGGCTCCAAGGTCAGGGACCGAGAGCGACACAGACAAGGTGTCGACTCTCAAACTGAGGTGTCGACTCCACTGACAGTTTTAGAAAAAAATAACTGAGATTCAAACAACTGAAACTTGTCACAATAGGTTCAATAAAATTTTGAAAAAATCTTTGGAATATGAGGAACAAATTGCTCAGTGACTAGATAATTTTTCCTTAAAATTATGAAAGAAATATCAAGAAATTAATAGAAATCTAGATAGTCATTCCTTAGAGTTTCAAATCATTCCAAAGGGTCACAAATCCCTAATTCACCTCTAAGATAACAAAATCTTTCTTCACTCAAGGTTTTGTAAATATATCAGCTAATTGTTCTTCAGTATTAACATAATCAAGACAAATTTCATTATTAGCTACATGTTCTCTTATAAAGTGATATCTAATTTCAATGTATTTTGTTCTTGAATGTTGAATTGGATTTTTAGTTAAATTAATTGCACTTGTGTTATCACATCTAATTGGAGTTTTATCAAGTGTTATGCCATATCTTCAAGTTGTCTCTTAATCCAAAGGATTTGAGCACAGCAACTTCCAGCTGCAACATATTCTGCTTCAGCAGTTGATAATGCAACCGAATTTTGCTTTTTGCTAAACCAAGAGATTAAGTTACATCCTAAAAATTGACATGCACCACTTGTGCTTTTTCTATCTAATTTACATCCAGCATAGTCGAATCAGAATATGCAATTAAGTTTAATGTTGAGTCTCTAGAATACCATAAACCTACATTTTTAGTTCCACTTAAATATCTTAAGATTCTTTTTACAGCAATTAAGTGAGATTCTTTAGGTTCAGATTGAAATCTAGCGCATAGACAAACAGCAAACATGATATCTGGTCTACTAGCTGTTAAGTAAAGAAGAGATCCGATCATACCTCTGTAATATTTTTGATCTACTTTCTTACCATCTTCATCTTTGTCCAATTTGCATGAAGGGCTCATAGGTGTTCCAAGTGGTTTGATTGACTCCATTCCAAACTTCTTGAGAAGTTCTTTTGTGTATTTTGCTTGATTGATGAAAATTCCCTCTTTGCTTTGCTTGATTTGAAGTCCTAGGAAGAAATTGAGTTCTCCCATCATGCTCATCTCAAACTCACCCTGCATTAACTTAGCAAATTCTTGACATAACAGATTGTTAGTAGCACCGAATACAATATCATCAACATATATTTGTACTACTAATAAATCCTTGTCTTTTCTTTTCAAAAATAGTGTTTTATCAACATTTCCTCTTATAAAGTCATTTTCAATCAAAAATTTACTTAATCTTTCATACCAAGCTCTAGGTGCTTGTTTTAAACCATATAGTGCTTTGTGTAGTTTAAAAACATGATTTGGAAATTCATGATCTTCAAAACCAGGAGGTTGTTCAACATAAACTTCCTCATTTATAAAACCATTTAAAAATGTGCTTTTAACATCCATTTGAAATAAATTGATATGCATATGACATGCAAATGCGAGTAATAATCTAATTGCTTCTAGTCTAGCTACAGGTGCAAAAGTTTCATCAAAATCAATTCCTTCTTCTTGATTATATCCTTTTGCGACTAATCTAGCTTTGTTTCTAATTACAATGCCATTTTCATCTAATTTATTTCTAAATACCCATTTTGATCCTATAACAGAATGATCTTTAGGTCTATCTACAAGAGTCCAGACATTATTCCTAGTAAATTGATTTAATTCTTCTTGCATGGCTAACATCCAATTATTATCTTTTTCTGCCTCTTCAATAGTTTTAGGTTCAATTTGAGATACAAATGCAAGATGATTGCTGATGTTTCTCATTGATGATCTAGTTCTTACTCCTTGAGATGGATCACCTATAATTAATTCTTTTGGATGACCATAGGCATATCTCCAATCTCTAGGAAGATCTATATCATTATGATTTGCATCAACAACATCAACACTAGGGGAATCATTATCTTTGGCTTCTTGTTCATGATCTGAAGATACATCAATATTTAACTTTTCAATGTCTCTTTCTAGAATGTTTGTATCTTCCTCATCATCAATTATTCTTGAACTAGATGCTAAAGATTCATCAAAAATTACATGAATAGATTCTTCTACAATTAAGTTTCTCTTGTTAAACACTCTATAGGCTTTACTAGATGTTGAATATCCTAAGAAAATGCCTTCATCAGATTTTGCATCAAATTTTCCTAGATTATCTTTACCATTATTATGAATGAAACATTTACAACCAAATGCATGAAAGTAGCTTATGTTTGGTTTTCTATTGTTCCATAGTTCATAAGGAGTTTTCTTAATGATTGGCCTAATCAAAGCTCTATTAAGAATGTAACATGCCGTGTTTATAGCTTCCGCCCAAAAGTATTTTGGTAGGTTGCTTTCACATAGCATGGTACGGGCCATGTCTTCTAAGGTTCTATTTTTCCTTTCAACTACTCCATTTTGTTGTGGTGTTCTAGGTGCTGAAAAATTATGATGGATGCCATTTTCTATGCAAAAGTTTTCAAATAGATGATTTTCAAATTCAGTGCCATGATCACTTCTAAGAGACACTATGGTGTTATTTTTCTCATTTGTGACCTTTTTGAAGAATTTCAAAAACAATGGAAAGGTCTCATCTTTATGAGCTAAAAATAATACCCAAGTATATCTAGAGTAATCATCTACAATCACAAGACCATATTTCTTTCCTCCTAGACTTGTGGTTCTAGTAGGTCCAAAAAGGTCCATGTGAAGTAGTTCAAGTGGCCTAGAAGTGGAAACAATATTTTTAGTTTTGAAAGAGTTTCTAGTTTGTTTTCCAAATTGACATGCATCGCAAATTTTGTTATTTTCAAAATCTAGTTGTGGAAGTCCTTTTACTAAATCCATTCTTATTAATTTTGAAATTAGGTGTGTGCTTGCATGACCTAATCTACGATGCCATAACCAACCAATCTCATTCATATTAGCATTATTAGCAACTAAGCAATGATTACTAGTAGACAAATTGTCTAAATCAATCAAGTATACATTGCCATTTCTATTTCCAATAAAAATAATGCTATTATCAATGGGATTAGAAACAGTGCAGATAGATGCTTCGAATGATACTTTAAAACCTTTATCACATAATTGGCTAATACTAATTAAATTATGTTTTAAACCATTGACATATAAAACATTTTCAATATATGTGGAGGGAGTTATTTGAATATTACCAAACCCCATGATTTGGCCTTTGCCATTGTCACCAAACGTAACAACTCCTCCTCTTTTGCTTTCAAGGGTGATGAATTGATCCTTGTCACCCGTCATGTGTCTTGAGCAGCCACTATCGAGATACCACTTTCGCTTTGATCTTTTGGCCGCAAGACACTCCTGCAAAAATAATTAAGTCTTATATTTAGGTACCCAAGCCTTCTTGGGTCCTTCATGGTTAGTAGCATAAAAGATTGTTCCTTTGGGAACCCATATTTTCTTTCCTTTACTATTTAAATGTTTGTTACTGTTTCTCACATTACATTCATAGGATTTATGGCCTTTCTTGTTACAATAATGACATGTAACACTATCTTTATTTTGTTCTTTTCTAAAGAAGTTTTTGACAAATTTTTGTTTTGTGTTAGGTCTATATCACTACAAGATATTTTAAATATTGCGACGCCCAAATGCATCGCAATTGCATCGCTAAACATGATATTGCGATGCAATAGCGACGCAACGAGGGCGTCGCTCAACTGTCCGTCGCAATACAATTTCGTCGCAATATTGCGACTCTCTGCGACGCTTTTGCGATGCCACATTGCATCGCAATATTGCGACTCATGAAAATGCGTCGCTAAATTTAAAAATAAATTTAGTTAGAAAAAAAATTATTATTAAATATTGCGACGCACTAATTTATGTCGCAATATTTAAAATTAATTTTTTTAAAAAAAATTATTATTAAATATTGCGACGCACTAATTTGCGTCGCAATATTTAAAATTAATTTTTAAAAAAATTATTATTAAATATTGTGACGCACTAATTTGTGTCGCAATATTTAAAATTAATTTTTTTTAAAAAAATTATTATTAAATATTGCGATGCACTAATTTGCATCACAATATTTAAAATTAAATTTTAAAAAAATTATTATTAAATATTACGACGCTCTAATGCGTCACAAATAAAAATTATTTTAAAATATTGCGATGCAAGGTAATTGCGTTGCAATATTTTAAAATAATTTTTAAGATAAAATAGCGACTCAATTGTAGTCGCTAATGCATCGCTATTAAATTTATTTTTAAATTATTGCGATGCTAGGTCATTGCGTCGCAATATTTAATAATAATATCTTAAAATATTAGCGATCCAATATCAGTCGCTAATGCGTCGCAAATTTTGTTTTTAAAAATATTTAAATGATTAAAAATTAAAATGGTTAATCCAATTTTGCTAAATCTAAATATTGATACAAACATTTTTCACTCAATCCAAACAATATATATTTCAAAAATAATTTATATATTAAAATTTTGAAGTTTTTACAACATAAAAAAAGAAAAAAAATACATCAAGAATCTGAACGATCACATGGAGGCTGTGGAGGCTGTGGAGGCTGAAGACTCTGCGACAAGCGTCTAACCATATTCCGCAAATAATGCATCTCATCTCGCATGTCTGCAACCTCCTGATCCCGGCCTCGCATACGATCCTCAAAATCCTGCTCGACCTCCTGCCGAACCTCCTCTGCAATAGATCTGCGAAGCTCCTATAAACGCTCGGGAGGAAGATCAACAGGAACTCGCGAGCTGGAGGCCTGATGGGGAAAAAATGTAGAAGCTCTAGTGCCCATACCATAGACCCTGCGATCTCGTGGCTGGGCACCAACAGCCTCCAAAAACACACGTCGACTCTCCTCTGCTGAGAGTTCGATGGGCGTCTCCCCATCAGTAGAGTCGACCTGCGATGCCTGGGAGCGAAGCTCCTCGACTCGTGTCTTGAAAATATGAAATCAACAATAAATGAGTTAATAAATTTCTCGAAATAAAATTTTAGAAATTAAACAAATGCTACATAAATCTAATTTCTTACCGCAACCTCCCGTGATCGCATGTCGACCCAGGAGCCGTCCCTCCTGGTGTGTGTCGCCCTGAATAGATGAAACTCACCAGGATCTCCGCCCTCCTGCTCAGTCTATAACAATAAAAAAAAATGATATTAATACAAATATTGTAAATAACTAAAATAGTAATTAAAATATTTATGTTTTCTTACCATACGTCGTCTGTGCTCCTGAATCGAAATGGAGCCCAAAGTATGACGGGAGAGACCCGTGCCAGGACCGCCCTTCTCAGATCGGTGGTTCGTGCTGGCTGATGCGGACCTCCTGCGCCAGCCATCGGACTCCTAGGCCTGCTGCCACTCGTGCCAAATACCCTCTGGCACGTGCGCAGGACGCTGACCCGATGACCTCCAACGATGAAGCATGTCGGAGTATCGGCGTCGCGTCAGAGCCTCCCATGCTGCCCTAATGGCATCATGGGTGGCAGGATCCCACGTAAACTTTTTCTGCATTAAAATAAACAGTTAGTTTCTGAATTTATTAACTTTAAAGAATTATATATCATTGATAAATTATATTTAATAAGTTTACCTGAAACTCAGAAAAATAAAACTCCCTCATGGCTGGCGATACGTGGCGCCAATCGTAGCCATGGGATCTGCACGCCTCTGAAAAACGGCACTGATGTGGCTGGAGACATGATGCTGCTCAATGAATCTGTTAAAAAAATGCATGTTTATAAGTAAATGACTTAAAAACATAAATAAAATATTTTTAATTAGTATATACTTACATCCCCTGAGCATCAAGTCTAAGTACAGTACGGCCGCCGATCGCGGAAGAACTCTCGGAGGTCTGTGCCGATCGGGTGGATGGTAATACTGGTGCAGAGATCGAAGGCTGCGCCTCTGCTGGAGATCCAAACTCTCCATCTCCAACGCTCATGTGATCTGATCTCGCAGGATCCAAACTACGTCTCTGCTCACCCAAACTGTCGTCGGTAGATCTACCTCTGCCCCTTATACTGAAAATACTAAAGATTCACACAATTAAATTACGATTAATGATTGACTATGTAAGAATTTAATACTTATAAAAAAAAGTTAAATTTTAAAAACCTTTATGTTTAATCGGTGTCATTTGTTTCATGAAATGTTGGTTCAACATCCGATGCCGTATCGGATTGCGAATCAGTTTCATTATCATCGGAAGGAAACCGAACATTTGCATCCGCAATTTGTTGGACATCACCACTTGGATCTCTAAGTGATGTTTCAGGAGCCCTTGTGTCATCCTCAATTGCATGCATTTCCATCTCATCCTCTTGAAATGCAGGGCACTCGGTTGATTGACTTGATGAACTCTCCTCTAATACGATTGTTGAACGTGGGACGATTTTAGAAACGGCCCACCAATCTCACTTGTCGTTGCGCAAACTTGGATATCCGCAGTAAAATACTTGCTGAGCTTGGGATGCAAGGATGAATGGGTCATATTTCTGTAATCTTCGTCGATGGTTCACTTCAACCAAATTATAGTCGTTATGAACCCTTTTGCCCACAGGAACTATCGGATCGAACCAATCACAACGAAATAATACCGTTCGTTTCATAGGCCAACAGGGATATTCAACTTCAACCACCTCTACTAACTTTCCATAATAATCCTGCATATTTGCTCCAACACTTTCTCCTTTTACACACACGCCCCAGTTCTGTGTGCCTCTTGAAGCTGCTAATCGTTCAATCTGAAATTTGTACCCATTTACAAAATAGCCAGTAGAGGTTGTTACGGTCTTCAATGGCCATTGCGATAGACATTTAATGAAAATATTGTCGGTTGTCGACCATGGACCGTTGACCTATATATTAATAAGCTATTGACATCCAATTCAAAAAATAATAGCCATTATCGAAATTGATTGAGTGATACTACTCACAAATTCATAAAATCAGTAAGCAAACTTCGTTTCTAATTTTTGCCCAATTGCAACTTGACTGATGTCGGGATTCATCTGTCGTTGTCTATCACAGAACATCCTTATGGGATGAAAAGGATGAAAACTACTGTTAGAAATTAAATATTATGGTATATTATTATATAAATTTAAATTTTCAATTTAGCATTGAAGTATACACTTACTCAATATAAGGATCGACTTCTCGACAGTTCATTAGGATGTAATAATGTGCTGCATTATACTCCATATCGCTAATTTCTTGACTTCTGCCCACCAAATGAACGGCCGATAGCTTTAAAAATTGATATTCTACCGTCATTAGCTTCTGCTTCGTCCACACATACGTCATCGTTACGACCATGATTTCGGCTCCTCGTGTGGACGTGACCCTCAAAGTAATGTAAGGCAAAAGCTGAAACTTCTTCGACCAAGTGCATTGCATATAGAACCTTCAACCCTTGCTTTATTACGCACATTATTTTTTAACTTCTTAAGATACCTATATGTAAAGTTGCAACAAAAAATTAACGAATTTTTCAAGCAATGAAATAATATTTGAAATGTCAACATATCTTAATGATGTATATATTTACCTCTCGAAAGGATACATCCAGCGATACTGCACGGGACCAGCTATGCTCGCTTCGTATGGCAAGTGAACCGGTAAATGCTCCATTGAGTCAAAAAAACTGGGAGGAAATATTCGCTCAAGCTTGCATAAAATAATTGGAATTTCCTCCTCAAGCCTTGCCATGGATGCAGAAGTAATGACTGCGGCAGATAACTCCTTGAAGAATAAGCTGAGCTCCGTAATTGCCTTCCAGACATGTTGCGGAAGCAACTCACGAAAAGCTATAGGTAATAATCATTGCATGAAAACATGGCAGTCGTGGCTCTTCATGCCGAACAACTTGAGCTTATGCATGTCCACACACCTACCGATATTTGAGGCATAATCATCTGGAAATTTTAACCCTCTTAGTCAGTTACATAAAACTTCTCATGAATTTCTGTCAAGAGTGTAACATGCTTTAGGATAGGTCCCATCGGCACTCCTT